>JAQZBX010034984.1:0-13479 GCA_029593785.1 Cabassous unicinctus
CTTGTGTTTGCTGTGTCCATTTGCTGTTTTTTCTGTGTCTGCTTATCTCCCCCTTGCTGCGAGGTCTTGCTGCATCAGCCCACCGCGCTGCACGGGCCGGCCTGCCCTCACAAGGAGGCCCCGGGAAGCGAACCCAGGGCCTCCCATATGGTAAATGGGAGCTCTATCGATTGAGCCACACCCGCTTCCCAGAAGCCGTATGTTTTTTACACTTTCAGACTGGAATGAAAAAAAAGAGGTCGTTTGAATGAAAATTATCATCGATGATTTTAAAAATTGGGTCTATATAATAGTAATTCTTCAAAACGAAGCACATAACTGGTAAATAAAGCATTTTATCTGCTGGCGATCCATTGCATTTTAAGAAAAGTTACTTTATGGGAGGAGTCTCTGATTTACTTCTCTGAGGGCCTTTCAGCTGCACTGGCCTTTCTATGAAGGAAGGTGAAAGCTGAGTTCAATGTGCCATCACCATTTTGTTGTGAAAAGCAAAGGAAGGTGGCCCAGAGAAAACCACAGAGTCCAGTGTAAGCTGTTCTCCAGTGAACGGGAACAAGGCTGAAGTTGGTCAGCCGTACAAAAGGCCAGTACATCAGACCACTCTTACATGTATTCCCGAATTTCTGTTTGAGGTCCAAAACTATGTCATCCTTTCCCTGGGGAATACTCATATGGGCATAGAAGGTGGAGACAGCTCAGCCGCCTGGCAGCCCCTGCTGCACTGTGTTGCCCACGGAGAAGAGCGTGGGGTGGAGCGGCATGTTCGTGGGCCACAGGTAGCGCCGGCTGCACGCGGCAGCACTTGCCACCAACCTGCCATGCCCGTGCGCCATGGGCGCCCTCAGCTTTGTTTTTATTCCCAGTGTGTGACCTTAGATAAGTCATGTCACCTCTTTGATTCAGTTTTCCCATCTGTGAAATGGGGATAATGATACATATACAATGAATACAGATAATGCGTGTGAATACAGTTTGTGAACTTAAAAGCACCATAGAAATGTGAGAATAAACATTAGAAACCTGTAATGGCCAGGCATAAATATCTTGGGGATTAAAGAGCAGTGGCATTTCAGCTGACTTTCTTCTTTCTATTAAAGTAGATATTCTAGTGTAAGAATGAGTGGTACAGTGACCACTTAAAAGTTCTGAAGACAGAGAGTTGGATTAGAGGCAGCAGTAATTTATTTCTTTCTCATGAGAAAAGGCACACGCCCAGGCTAATGGAAGTGGGCAAGTGCGCGGGATCAGTGCAAGAACAGAGATTATATAGTTCCCCTGACGCAATGTCCCATTTCCCTCCCTCTCCAACCTTACCCGTTTCCCATTGGCTGGGAGCTGTGGACTTACAATCTTAAGCAGGAAAACTAACCCAATCACGGAGTGACGCATTTACTGATGTGGGTTGTGGGGAAATGAGCTACGTTATGCTTGTGTGGGAATGTGGGGCATAACTTGCTGTGATTAAGACTTGAACAAGAAGGAATGTGGGAGGGTGAGATAGACGGGAACGGGGAATTCAGTTTGAGAAGAGACCACCTTTTGTTCCATTTCTCTCAAGGATAAAAATGTAAATGGAATATATATGTAGTCACACATAAAATATAAAAATTATATATATATATATATGTTCTCTCTATTGGAAGAAAATTGGCTCTCCTAAATTGGACCACAGGGAAAAAAGGTATTTATCTCTCTTCTAGAACCTTTGGAAGTAGAATATTTTTTGGTGCTGCCAATTTTTGTTTATTGTGTTTTTTTTTTTTCTCCTTTAGATTTCCCAAACTCATTTGAAGGAGGATCACACTAGTTCTGCGAAGTCTGTAAAATAAAGTTATAATCAGTTATAATCAGTTATAATCTTCAGGAGATGGGGCATAATATTTTCATGTAAGTTCAATTGCATTGAACTGAAAAACTAACACATACATTTTGTGACCTGCAGGTAAGACAGTGCGTAGAGGGAAATTTATAGCTTTATATACCTCTGTTAGACTAGAAGAAGTGTTCAATAAATGATCTAATAAATGATTCATTTCCTACTCTCAGTTGCCACTTTCTGGGTGTTTGTAATCCCTCTGAGCATGAGTTTTCTCATTTGCAAAAAAAGAATATCTCATTAGACTTATATTTTAAAATTCTTTTCCATGACAATTATAGTGCAACGTAAACAAAAAGAACAACCATTACTTACTATTGACTTTTGAATAAACACTGCACTGACAAAGCAAGCATCTTCTTTTCATAGGAAAACAGGATATAACTATTAGTGTTTATATGTAGTCTGTTTCTATCTAATGCCTTCAATGGTTATCAGAAAATGGGATCACTTTTGGCTCATTAAAGCCAGTTATAGGTCTGTGCTTAAAACTCCTTGGCAAATATGTGTTAAAGAGTCTGATAGAACTCTGTGTTGCTCTCCCCAAAGAACAGAAGTCAAGGTTATGCGGTAATTTAAAAAATAAAGAAGAATGCCCGAGTAGAAAGGTATTACCTTTCTGGTATATTTTTAAAGTCAAAAGTGGGCAGAATTGCAAATGAAACAGTTAACCATTTCCAGTACTTAAGACCATACATTTCCCACTTAAGTTCATCTGGTTTGAAGAGCATGCCAAATTTAACTTGTACAGATTTCAGATATAAACTGGATACTTGGGGATGGGGTGGAGGGTGTCCCTGAGGATTTTTTGCAAGAGGCAGCCACTAAAGGTTATATAATTCAAAGTCATACCTTCTCTTCTGAATGTCTCAAACACTTGGCTGATTTCTTTGGTTCTGACCCCCACTTGGTTAAGAAAGTCCCTATTTTCAATAGACCAACTTCTCTAACTTTTACCATTCTTCAGCTTTCCCATACGATCAAATACAATATTTTACTGAATCTATGATACCAATGCAAAACCCCCCCAGATGTTTTGCACCACTAAGAAATAAACACTGCCAATTAAACTCTGACACTCTACTGGTTTTAAGATGTATCCTGATATCAGAGATGCTAAATTGTGAGAAATATGGGTCTTGAATCAATTAAACACATTAAAAATATGTATAAAAATAAGAACAAGGAATGGATATATGCCAGGATAGTAATTATAGGACTTAATTGTCATATTTAGTAGAGACTAAATTAATAATCAGCATTCATCTGTGTCATGATTTTTCAAAAAACATAAGACGTATAACATCTCATGATTCTTACAAACACCTTGTGAGACTAAAAGAGAATTACAATCCCAGTTTGTCAGACAAAGAAATGGAGACCCAGATAGGCTAGTAACTAATTCAAAGCTGGGGTTTGCCATTCACAGTCCAGGGATATTTTCTCTTCCATATTCAGATATTTACTGTCTTTTGAATAACAACTGTCATTTTTTGGGTAATTTAGAGAACACACATTGCAGATAGGAAAACAATTTAAAAGGGTTTTAAGGTCTGTTTGGAGGAAAAATAAATAATAGATTACATGCCTGTAAGTAGAAGTAACTAGAAATACTGTTTCCAACATGGAAAGTTTTATTTTTAAAAAGAGCTTGGTTTGAGTACCCCAGTTTGGCTAGACTGCAGTTACTAAATTGTGACCAAATAATAGATACAGTCAGACAGTCTGTGCTAGTGATGATCTGAGAAGCAATGGCTGGAGATGAAGCCACATGTGGTGACTCCTTGAGAGCAGATTATCTCAAGATGGGAAGTTGGATGGTGAAATTTAGAGTCATGGAAATGAGTGAGATTTTGGGAAATCTGTGAGCCACAAAAAGGAATGAAGATGCTTAGAACACAGGGGCAGCCAAAAAGGAACACAGGTCCTAGAAATATACAAGGGCAGGCCAGTGAAATTCTGTGAGCAGAGGGTGAGGACTGTGGGTTTCAGAGAGTTGGGAGGAAAACAGGTGTAAATGAAAGCTGAGGTAGGACTTAAAGCAAAGTTGCATTTCATCAAGAATCAAGGAAGCTGTGAGAAATAACTCAGGCATTTGACTGATTAGCTAGAAATAAAACAATATAGCAAGGAAGAGCAGTGATTAAAAGGTTGAGTATTGAATCAAGATGGTGGAGTGATATGCTTTAGACAAGGTCCTCTGAAAGAAGCTTTGAACAACCAACAAGAACTTAATGTTATCTTTCTCAGAGCTCCAGAAAACATTTAAGATACTGCAGGAACAGGGCAAGCGCCAAATCAAGAAAATGGCTATTTCAAAGCAGTAGAATCCTGTGGTGCCCTGGCTGGCTCCTCCCCCATTCCTCTGCTCAGCATGGAGCTGGCCCACGCTCCCAGTGCTGATCCTTGGTCCTAGTACCGGAGGGAGCAGAGTAACCCTCATGCACATACTGGGAGATTGTATGCCTGGCCCAATCTTTTGGGTGGTGGTTTGAGGGAACTGCTGTCCCAGAACTTGCCCTGCATGTAGAAGGCAGCACACAGAGCTCTCCTACAGAACACTGTGGGAGAACAGTCTAGTCATGTCTTCTGGGCAAGGGGTTTCTGGCTGTAGGACATACAGTACAGTGCCTGGGATCATGAGGAAACTGTTCCTAGGGAAAAGGGGATATTTGTTCCATGTAAATGGGGAATTCCTAGGGCCACACACACATTCCCAGGACAACACACCGGCACAGAAAGGATTCAGGGAAGCCCCTAAGCTTTGGCCTGGCGCTCTTCTCCAAATTCATTGCATAGATAAGTCTTGAGAGAGAGCAGTTGCAGAGGTCAATCTGCAAAGACTAGGAAAGATGCTTTCTTTTTTTTCCTTCTTGTTTTCCTTTTTGTTTGTTGTTATTAGCTCCTGACATTCAAGGAAAGCACTGTTATAACATTAGCTGAATACAAGTCTAAGGAACAGACACCATAGAGTCTAAATTCCAGCTATAACACATTAAAATAGTAAACGTACATGTTCAACAAAAGATTACAAAACATACAAAGAAATAGGGAGTGATGGCCCAGGCAAAAGAGATGAAGGCATCAGAAACCATCAATGAGGAGGACCAAATCTGGGACAAGCTGTACAAAGACTTTTAAAAGATGGTCCTAAATATGCTCAAACAGTTAAAGGAAAACATGGACATAGAACTAAAGGAAACCAGGAAAGCAGTAATGGACACAAAGAAAATATCAATATAGAGAAGTAATTTATGAAAAGGAACCAAACAGAACTGAAAACCACTGTTTAGTCTGCTAGGCTGCCGAAAGCAATATACCAGGAATGGGTTGGCTTTTACAATGAGGATTGATTAGCTTACAAGCTTACACTTCTGAGGCTGAGAAAAATGTCTAAAATCAAGGCATCATCAGGCAATGCTTTCTCCCTGAAGACAGGCTACCGGTGATTCTGGATTCCTTTGTCACGTGGCAAGACACATGGTGGCATCTGCTGGTCTCTCCTTCTCTTTTAGGTTTTGTTGCTTTCAGTTTCTGGCTTCCATGGCTTTCTCTCTCTTTCCATCTGAATTTAATTCTCTTACAAAGAACTCCAGTTAGTAGATTAAGACCCACCCTGGGAAATGCCCTAACTGAAGCAACCTAATCAAAAGGCCCTACTTAAAATTGGTTTATACCAACAGGAATTGATTTACCTTAAGAAAATAATGTTCTGGGGTTAATTCAGCTCCAAACCATTACAACCACAGTAACAGAAATTAAAAATTCCTTAGAAGGGTCAAAGAGCAGATTGGAGTTGGCCAAAGAAAGAATAAGTAAACTTGAAGATAAGACAATTGAAAATATTCAGCCTGAGGACCAGAAAGAATGAAGAAAAGTGAACAGAGTCCGAGGAACTTGTGGGCCACCATCAAGTATATCAATATACTCATTGTGGGAATCGCAGAAAGAGAAGAAAGAAAGAAAGGGACAGAGAGATTATTCAAAGAAATAATGGCTGAAAATGTCCTGAATTTTACGAAACATAGAGTTATACACCTCCAAGATGCTCAAAGAACTCCAAATAGGATAAACCCAAAAAGAGCCACAATGTGACATATTATAAGCAAACTGTCAAATGCCGAAGATAAAAAGAGAATGCTGAAAGCCACAAGAGAGAAGCAACATGTCACATACAAGGGAGCCTTGACAAGATTAAGTGCCAATTTCTCATCAGAAACCAAGGAGGCAGGAAGACAGTGGGATGTCAAACTTAAGGTACTGGAAGCAAAAAATTACCAACCAAGAATTTTATATGCAGCAAAACTGTCTTTCAAAAATGAGGGAGAGATTGACATTCCCAGTTAAACAAAAGATGGGGGAGTTCATCACCACTCAACTGGCCCTATAGGACATGCTAAAGAGAGTTCTGCAGGTTGAAAGGAAAGGACAAAAGACAATAGATCAAAGCCATGAGATTAAATAAAGATCTTCATGAGGATAATGACATGGGTAAATATAAATGCCAGTACTATTGTATTTTGGTTTGTAACTCCACTTTTTACTTCCTACAGGATCTAAAAGGCAAATACATAAAGTGTTATGATATAGCAGTGGTTTTGGGCTCATAATGTATAAACATGTAATTTGTGTCAAGAACTACACAAAGATGGGGGGCAGAGGGGTATAGGAACATGGTATGTGTATACTATTGATGTTAAGTTGGTATCAAAGCAAATGAGATTGTTATAGATTTAAGATGTTGGATTTAAGCCCCATGGAAACTGCAAAGAAAATATTGGAGAATATGCATGCTTATAGAGGCAAACATTAGAGTACAGGTTTCCAGGGGTGGGGTGGGGTGGTGGGAGGAATGGGGGGTTAGTGCATAATGGGTGTTAAGTTTCTGTTGGGTGAGATGGTAAAGTTTTAGTAATAGAATGTTGTGACAGACTGTAATACTGTAAACGTGATTAATCCCATTGAATGGTATGCTTGGAAGTGGTTGAGATGGGAAAGTTTATGTTGTATATATGTTTCCACACACACACACAAAGAATAACTAAAGAGACAATGACAATTAAATGCAATATGTGATCCTGGATGGGATTTAGCAAGGGAGGAGAAAAAGCTCAGAGGGATATTATTGGGACATATGAAAAAATTGGAATACAGATTGTAAACTTTATATTGATGTTAGATTTCTTGACCTTCATAAGGTAGTTACATAAGTGAATATCATTGTTCAACAAAACGTACATGGCAGTATTGTGTTTAAGGAACATGATGTAAACAACCTACACCCAAATGTTCAGAAAATGGATTGATAAATAGACAGAAAGACAATAGAATGATATGGCAAATGTGATAAAATGTTAAAATTGGTGGATCTGAGTATTTTGCGGGGAGAGGGGAGGGATATGTTGGAGTTCCCTGTATGGGGTTTGTATCATTTTTGTAATTGTCACGTAAGTTTGAAACAATTTCAAAATAAATAGTTAAAAAAGGATGTTGGGTACCACTAATACAGGGGTTCTTAACCTTTTTTGTTTCATGAACCCCTTTGCCAGTCAGGTGAAAACCATGGACCCCTTACTAAGTCCACACTATATATGTTATTTAATAAATATATTACACCTGCACCAACACTTCCTTGCAAGAACAACGTTTCTTTGAATTTCAGTTCAAGCTCATGGACCCCTTGTTAAGAATCCCTGCACTAACAGGTTTCTGGCAGCTGTTAATTTCTTCTCAAGCATAGGGCATTTAAATGAAAAGCAACCAAGTAAATGAGGGTGCTTGGCTAGCGTTGTAGGTGTGTGTGTGTGTGTGGGTCAACCTATTTGACTTTTCCTAGGCTTGATGAGGAAGGATAAATAAGAATAAGGAAACCTGTATTTATGAGGGGAGAGCTAGGGATCCAACATTTCTGGAATCCTCATAGGACTAGGACCAACACCTATGTTGCTTTGTTTTAATCCTTACAGCATTCCTATGAAAGAGGCATTCTTATTTCTACTTCACTACTGCAAAAGGGATTCAAAAATGTGAAATGACTTGCCCAAGGTCATAACAGCTAGTAGGAGTAAGCATATGTGTGGCACCAAAGCTCTTAAGAATATCAGCCTGCCTCTGATGAATGTAGGTGATAGAGCAAATGAATAACATAAAAGCAAGAAGGAGAATGGAGGGCATGATCCCACTCAACAGCACTGTTTCTAAAAAATACATCTATTGAAAGAAGCAGAAATTTTATCTTGTCACTAATTTCCACCACAGTGGGAGGGGGTTTAAAAGAATAGATACTTAAGATAATTATGAAATAAACATCGCCGGCTGTTTCCCAGATGAGTGGCACTCTTACCAGCTGTAATCAGTTACTGCTTAAACAAACCGCACAGTTTTGGGGGGAATTGGAAAACTTGTTGGACAGTCGCACCTTTCAAGGTGGCTGTGGGGGCCTTTTCGCATTTGTCAGCAGGCTTCAGGCAGATTTTGTGTCCCTGCTTATAACCTCTTACAGAAACGGCTTTAACGGCTTGGCTTCTGACGCTTCTGGGGAGCTCTCAGCTTCCCTGCTCCTCTGCCTCTCCTGGTGCTGGGAGAACAGCTTTTCTGCTCCATGCAGCTTTCCACTGGACAAATGTGATTTGACATAAATGTCCCCTTAGCCTTTTGAGCTTACTCTGCTCAAGGCAGACACAGAAAAAAAAGAGCAAGAATAGGAACATTACAATTATTGTGCGGATCCCGGGAGTGATTGTTGTTTTTCAATTAGGAAGCCATTTCCCTAGCAACTGTCCTTTCTAACTCCCCTTGAAACCTGAAGCTGGTGTAATACTTAATTTGCTTCAGATTGCTGAAAACTACCTTTTAAAGACAAGAGTAAACACAAACTTCTTAAAGCAGGGGTTCTTAACCAGGGGTCCGTGGAAAGATTTTAGAGGGTCCATAAGCTTGAATTGAAAATTGAAAAAAACATTATTCTTGTTGGGATGTGTTGGTGTGGGTATGATACATTTATTAAATAATACACAGTATAGCATGGACTTGGTAAGGGGTCCGTGGTTTTCACTTGACTGGTAAAGGGGTCTGTGGAACAAAAAAGGTTAAGAACTCCTGTCTTAAAGTAAGGCTTATACCTTTTGTCACATCTCCCTCCACATTTTAAAATACTCTTAAAAGAATACAACTTTGCAAACAGTAATATGAAGTGGAGATTTGCTTGAGGGGACCCTGTGGAATTACCTTCACAATCATTTATAGGTCTCTATCTACAGTTACCTTGTTTCCTAGCAGGTGCTGGGTAAACCAAGGGCATTTTATAAAAGTCTCTGGTCTCAAAGGGATTTACAAGTTTAAAGTGGATCAGACAAATCTGAGGGATGGATGAAGTAAAAGAGTAAAAATAGCTATAAATCAAGTCAAGCTGACTTGACTACTAAGTCTCAGTACCTCTAATTACCTACCGGGTTTTACAGCTTGTTTCCATAGATCTTCTTCCTGTGGTAAAATTGTTCTCTTAGGTGTACCCGTGAAATGTTTAGGTCCCACTGAGAAAAGACATGGCAGGAAAAAGCTGGGGGGCGAGGTCTCAACCCTCCAGGAGGGGAGGAGTCCATGGGTCTTTGGGAGATAGCAGGCAGACAATGGGGCAGAATTAGTTGCTCTTGTGGCACATCAAGAAATAGTAACTAAGATACTAGGCTCCAGTATGATGTGGGGATGGGGACAGAAAGGAATGCCGTTAACTACTGTGGCAGTTTGAGATTATTTTATGAATCTCAAAAAGAAAGATTATGTTTGTAAACTAATCTATTCCTCTGGGTGTGATCCGCTTTGACTGTATTAAATTCACATGAGTTGTCTTTGATTAGATTACCTGATAAGATTAGGGTTTTTGATTTGACTGGATTTTAAGATTAGGGTTTGTGATTTGGGTGTGACTCAGGTTGAGTCCTTGTCCCCTTGCTGGGTTGGTATGAACGGACACTCAAACAGACAGACAGACACACAGGAAGAGAGAGCTCTGTCATTTTTGATCTTGCCATGTGACAGAAAAAAGAAGGCTCAAACAGCTGAGGCCCCGGGGAGAGATGAGCCATTCACCTGATAGTTTGTGGAGCTGACCTTGGGAAGAGACCAGAGCAGCTGAGGCTGATATAGAAGGTCCGGGAAGAACCAAGCTATATGCCAGGAGAGAGACGACTGCAGGATCACTTGAGCACGAAACCTCAAGAGGCTGGACTTATGGAGCTCAGGAGGAAGTGGAAGCCAGGAGGGAAAGGAGAGACCAGGCAGAGATCGCATGCCATTTTGCTTCAACACATGGCAGCTGACTTTGGTGAGAGGGCACCTCTTATGGTGCCTTGAGTCAGATATTTAATGGCCTTGGAACTTTAAGCTTTTCCCCAAATAAATATCCTTTATAAAAGCCAACAGATTTCCGGTACTTTGCATTGCCACCCCTTTGGCTGACTAATACACTATCCACCCTGCATTCTGACTGGGGTAGACATCTATGGTTTTGCTGCCCCGGTTCCTACAGTTACAACTCCCTGATTTTGCTTTGGGGAAACATTCCTTCCCTACTTTGAGGTCCAGGAGTTTCAAGACTTGTGCAGAAGTTGGGCTATGCCAATCAACACCTCACATTTCCCTCCCCACTCACCCCCAGCCTCACTGCTTAGTTCAGGGCTGAGCATGTGCTCTCCACCTGTTCAATCAGCAAGGATCTCTGGATCTACTTTGGGGCAAAGTATTTCAACAGGAAGTAAGTAGCCTCAGAATTTGCCGGTAGCCATTTCATAGTCCCTAATGCACATGCCTTATTTCATATAATACAAAAGTGGTTATTAATTCCATTGCAAAGATGAGAAAATTGAGACAGTGTATTAAATAACGTCCAATAAATTTTACAGCTAGTTAATGATAGATAGAATTGAAAGCCAGCTTGTTGCACTCAAATTTCTAGGCTTGGTCATCATACCATACTGCTGTGTATAAGAGTTTCAAAGCTTAGTAACCATAATTTTCCATTAAACATAAAACTCAAGTGTGAAGTTGGTGGGAGATGTAATGCTATAACATTTTGTAAATTGTAACAAGTAATGAGTGTTAGATGTCTGGAAGAACCAAAAGACCTCAATTAAATGGCACGGGACACCCACCACCCAGCAGTAATAGTTTGCTACAAAGTTTAGTGAAATACAAGGAAGAATAAAAGCATCCTAAAGAATTGCAAGACAGAGTTTGTGTCTCTGGTAAATATATTTATTTCAATTGACTATTAGGAGAGAAGCAAATATACAGCCTTTTCTTAATTTGTATTGCAACTCTTCATATTTATATGTTGTTCTGGCATATTGGAGGCATCTCTGTTGGCTTGGAATGGCCAGGTGAACCATCTTATTTTTTCATGACCACTATAGTCACTAACGTGCTGGTGTCTGCCCAGCACATCTCAATTGATTTGTAGCTATAATTCCTAGTTCCAAAAATGGAATTCCCTGAGGCGATCTAGAATTCTGTGCCTGGTATTCAAAAGCACAGATACTGGTAGAAAATCAGTGATCCACTTCCTGAGGTCAATAGAAATCCAGATGTAGAAATATCATTCATCAAAAATAAACTTTCATTTTTGGCTAAAATCTGTTGCTATATAAACCCCAATGAGCTGTCAAAGGCTTATGAGGGCAGATCTATTTTCTTAGAACTTAAAGTCCAATAATTTTATGATAAATGATTCAGCTATTTTTCAAATGCTTATGAATTCAGATCTATTTCAGATCTTTAAGATCTACTTAAAGCCTGATAATCTTAACATGAATTAATGGTACAGCTATTTCAGACTCTATAAAAATATGAGGTCATTCATCTCAGGCATTAATACTAAATTTAAAAATTATGAATTTTGAAATAAACTTTGGCAAATATTTATTTCTCTACCATTAATTTCAGAATACCAAATTTCTCAAATGAGGCTATAAATTATTATACTTGTGAATTAACAGCTATTTTGCATGAAGAAAAATCAATAGATTTAAGTAGAGATAACCTGTTTTTCATCACTGTCATTTGCTTAATAATGCATCTTTGTGCTGTTTGGACTTTTTATTCCAAGTTACATTCACAACACCTAAAGGTGTACTGCATTCAAATGCACTCATAGAGATGGCTTTCCTTTACGAATCCCATCCGGTCTAATTTAATGAAGCCATCAGCTTTCAAACTACATGAATGTCGTTCTTGATATCTGCAAAGAACTAAAGAATATTTCAGGTATCTTATGCATATGTGTAATACAAAAGTGCACATTAATAATCACCCTTTGGGAAGCGGATGTGGCTCAAGCAATTGGGCTTCTGCCTACCACCACACGGGAGGTTCCAGGTTCAGTTCTCGGTGCCTCCTGAGAAGGTGAGCTGGCGTGGCGAGCAGGTGTGGCAAGCTGATGCAACAATATGAAGCAACAAAAGAGACACAAAAGAGGAAAGACAATGAGAGACACAACAAACCAAAGAGCTGAGGTGGCTCAGGTGATTGAGTGCCTCTCTTCCACATGGGAAGTCCCGGGTTCGGTTCCCAGTGCCTCCTGAGGAGAAGATGAGCAGACACAGAGAGCACACAGCAAATGGACACAGAGAGCAGACAGCGACCACAAACAATGAGGTGTGTGTGTGTGTGTGTATAAATAAAATAAATCTTTAAAAAAAAATCATCCTTTGAGGACTGGTTGCTCTTGAGGATTTGTACTTAAAGCGTGTGTCTCAACCCACTTCTCTAGGTAGCAAGACATCTCTAACTAAAAGGAGTTACCATATAAGCATAAGTACAGTTGAGTATGATATACTCAATATTTCCAAGCTAGCTCAAGCTAGCTCAAGCTCTTATCCTTTTGGATAAGTCCAAACTATATAGGGTTTTGAGGGAAGGTTTCTTCTAAAGATCAAACTTTATTATGGTATACCCTTCCTTCACTTTGATCACTTAGTGGTTAAGCTGGAGTTAAGTACCCTTTCTTCTGTGGCTTCTTCAAAATGCTTTAAAAGCATGTAATTCATGTACTCACTCATTTATTCAACCGATATTTATTGAGCAGATATTATGAAATTGTGCTGATATAAGTACTGGGGATACAGCAGTGTACAAAAAAAAAAAAAAAATCCCTGCCCTCAAGGGGAGCAGGGAGCCAGACATTAATAAAATAAGTAAACAGTGGATAAAAAAGAAAGCAGGGAAGGGGGAAGCAGCTTGGGCATAGGAGTGGGAGGATTTGCGATGTTAAATAGTGTGTGGTCATTGAAGGCCTGCCTCTGAATTGACGGTGACCTCTGAGGAAAAGCCCGAGTGGGGTGGGGGAGTCAGCCCTGAGATCTGGAGGGATGGTGTTTGAGGCAGAAAGAACAGCATGTGACAAGGTCCTGAGGTGAGAGCATGCTGGCATGCTGACATGTTCTAGGAACAAAACGGAAGACAGGAGGCTGGAGTTGAGCGAGAGGGGATAGAAGGTTATGGCAGGGTGATAGTGGGTGGGTGTGGTGGGGTACCCATCATGCTGACTTTGTGGGCCATTGTAAGGACTATGGCTTTTATTCTGGGTGAGATGGGATGAGTTTGGAGGT
>JAQZBX010034984.1:13579-24879 GCA_029593785.1 Cabassous unicinctus
AAAAAAAAAAAAAAAAATTTATATGTATCCATTACATTTAATGGAGAAATGTATATATTTATTCATCTGTGTTTACTTTTTAGTTTTTAATTGTTTATATTTCCTAGGATTCTTAATGGCGATTTGGACATGGGGTTTGGAGGAAGAGTGGCGTCAAGGATGTCTCCAAGGTTTTTGGCCTGTGCAACTGGAAGGATACAAATGCCATTAGCTGAGGTGGCAAAGCCAAAGCCAAAGGGAGGAGTAGTTTGAGATGCTTATGTGACCTCCAAGTAGAGATGTTGACTAGGGAGCTGGGTATATGTCTGAGAATCCAGGTGCTCTGGCCTAGGAAAATACATTTGGGCACACACATGGCATTTATGGGATTTTTTTTTTTTTTTTTTTAAGGAGGTACTAGGGATTGAACGTGGGACTTTATACATGTGAAGCAGGCACTCATCCACTGAGCTACACCCGCTCACTGACACACATGGCATTTAAAACCATGAGAGTGAATGAAACAACCTAAGGAATGAGCATAGACAGAGAATTTACTCAGGACCCGAGTTCATCCAGCACACACCGACCTGAAGAGATAGGGAGAAAAGGAAGAAAAAGCAAGGCTGTGTGAGAAGGATCACTGCAGGGGTTGTCTTGGAAGCCAAGGGAAGAAAGCTCTTCGAGGAGAAAGGCGTGATGGACCATCACACTGGCTTTTCCCTGGAAGGCTAAGTAAGCAGTATTAATTTTACCTCTTCGTCGTCAGCTGCTTGTATAAATGGTTCTGCTGTTCATTAATTAGCTTTATCCTCCCAGCAAGTTTGCAAGCTTCTTGAGAGTAAGGCTTTTTTTTTTTTTTTTCCCTCTCCTTTTCCTTCTCTTCTCCTATCTTCTTTTCTTTTTCTCTCTCTCTAGAGCAGTGTCATTTAAGCAGTTTCTAATATCTCCTCACAGTAAGAAATCCATCTTACTTTGGAAACCAGTATTTGCACACACACAAACTGGAAGAAAGGTTTTACAAAACAATATTTAACCTTACTGCATGCCATGCACTCTATTTTCTTTTCTATTATCTTCTATTGTATTCTATTTAATTAGAAATAATGTTGTCTGTGAAGCACTAAACTGATTCCTGTAACTACTAATTGACTGCGACCGTAGTTTTGAAAAGCACTGCATTTAGAACAGCTAGCACAGAGCGGTGCCAGGTTCTTTATTAAGTAGAGACGATGTTATTCATATTTCTTTCTCCCACAGAACCTTCGGTAAAAGTCAATGCTTAATACGCACTTATTGAATGAATAGCTTTGAGACCCTAAATTAATACTCCTTGAATGGAGCTCTGTGGTCCTTAGTTACTTTACTTTTTTTTACTTAGGGTGCTTGTGTAAGAGTATTTCTGAAAGGCTTCAGAACGAGGACAGACCTGAGTGTGTTTTGAACAAGCCCCTGTGTAACGAGAATCAGAGGAAACACTAACTTGTGTTGGCCTTGACTAGTCAGTCAGGCTATTCCCGCATGTGCAAAGCGTGAGGGATCTAATGCAGTCTGATATTCGCATGCTTTTAATTGTTCTTCTATATCAACCTCCGAGGGGGGGTGGTGCTCAAAACATTAAAAGAAAATTTTAAAAAATGCTTCATTCACTTTAGAACAACCCTGTCTTTTTTTCTAATTCATATGGCATTCGGCCTTAGTATGAGACATATAACATTTAGGAGCAGGGGAAAAAAAAACCAAAACTCAATGAAATATCCATGACCCTAAAATAGGTGGAGCTGGGGACAAAAATCATCAGTAATAATATGCTCTAGAATTCTGAAACGTTCAACTACAGAAATGACTTATCATTCAATTAAAAATCTCATTTAAGGAATCTTTAAAACAAGAGCCTGGCACATAATAAACCCTCGATAAATGTTAGCTAATGCTTAAACCCTTCTCCATATACACATCTATGAAAGAGACATGGAAGAAAATGGAATATTTTCCCACCATGTAATTCATGCCCAGGTAGCTTTGCAGGAGCATGGTGTCATGACTGTAGTATAGATTCTGGAATCAGTTAAACTTGGGTTCGAATTCTGACTCTAATATTTATGAGACATGAGATTTTGGCCCAGGTACCTTAACATCTGTTAATCTCAGTTTTCTTAAATGTAAAATGAGGAAAATAATATCTACTTTAGGGACTTATAAGGACAAAGATGATATGAAATAACATATATATAGTGCTTATAAAACAAAGGTTTATAGGTTGTTTTTGGTGGGTGGCGATTAGGAAGGTACTTTTGTGTTGAATCATTTTGTAAGTGATGGTTAAGTTCCCAGGTGGGGCAGACCCATAAAGCCTGTTTAATTCATGGTACAGCTGAACCATAATGAGATATGCAATAGTCCCAAGATTCTTAGCGCCTGGGAGTGGGATAGGGCAGGCGGTAGGGCAGAGCTGGATGTGGAAAAGAGTTCCAAGATGGAAAAGTCATGGGAAATGCTTTATATCGTACCACTCTCTTAGTTGCAATATGTATTGGTACCTTAAAGATTCCAGGATGTCTATCAACAAAGTTTCCCTTTTTGTTTACATGAACATCTATTCACATGACACTTTGGTAAACGTCAACCCCTTCATTTACAAATGAAGAAATTGACACCCACGATGTAAATTACGATGTTTATATGGTCAATCACTGGCAGAATTGGGCTTGAATTCAGATCTCCTCTTTCTCGGTGCACTTTCTACTTCATCACACTGCAACTATTTATCTACCCACTGAATTCAACACAATGGGAAAAGAAAAGATTGATCTGTATGAATACTTTTCAGCAATTTATAAAACTTTCAATCTCCCCAAATGCATAAGTAGAGGACAAAAAAATGGAGGAGTGGCTTCTATGCATAAAGGGAAGAGCCATAACAAAATCTAGTCTTTGGGAACCTAAACTTTCTGTCAACGTTATGCCATTTTTTATTTCACTCAAGGTATCAGTGCAAATGAAATATAATAAGAGAAAAATGAAAGAGTATTGGGCCATAAAAACAGGTATGCCACTGTGACGGTTAGGCTAATGCGTCAACTCGGCCAGGTGATGGTACGCAGTTGTCTGGTCAAGCAAGGACTGGGCTAACTGTAATACCAAGACATTTCATGGGCTTTAATCATCAGTGAGTTGACTGCACAGATGGCTGGTTACATCTACAATTAACTGAGGAGGAGACTGCTGTCAGCAATGAGTGATGTCTCATCCAATCAGTTGAAGGCCTTAAAAGGAGTAGTGATTTCAGCATTCAGAGAGAATTTCCATCTCTATTTCAGACAGCCAGCATCTCCTGGGGAACTCATGAAGGACCTTCACTGGAGTCCCTGGCTGCAGCCTGCCCTGCAGAAATTGGACTTGTGCACCCCCATGGTTGCATGAGACAATTTCATAAAATCTCATACTATTTACAGATATCTCCTGTCAGTTCTGTTTCCCTAGAGAACCCTGGCTAATACAGTCACGCATCTTGCATTTTATACCAGAAATATGACAATGATGCGTGCAATCCAGCAAGTCTTTAGGATCTCTCTCTCTCTCTCTCACACAAATGAACACATATGCACACTTCCTATTCAAAGGTGAGGTTTTTCCTGTTGCAGGAGCTGTGAGCCTCCTAGGTAAAGTAACAATGCAGATACATGTCATTTGAGAAAAGCTTTCCTTTATAATTGTTTTATTTCTTTACCATTTTAATGAGTCAAACTGACCCAATTAGGGTTCTTAAGATATTCATACTTCTTCCTAGTAACAATGCCAGCTTTCTACAATCCATATACACCTAACCACAGCTGGATGAGTGGGTACTTGAACTCCCACTCAAATTTTCCAATTGCTTGTGCAGAGTAAAATATTCTGAACCAAAAAGAAGTGTAAAATGAAGTTCCACTTTGGATATCCCATTTGACGAAAGGGAATTATCTTCTTTTTCCCTGAGGCACATTTGGACAACATCCAGAAAAAGAAAATAACTCTTTTGCATTGGAATGTCCACAGGGAACTTTTTTTTTTTAAAGAACGGCTATTTTCTTAAATCAGAAAACAAAAAATTAAGTGACTTCCTAATTTCTACCCAACACCAATCAAATGTTCCCAATATGCCTGGAAGAGATTTCAAGCATGGAGATTACGGAGTGGGGTGGGCAGGCAGCTCAGAGGCTGGACCCTCTGCCAATCACCAACGTGGAGTGGGTGAGAGCACCTTTCACTCTTGTATACCCACTTGCTTGGCAACTCTGATTTCCACTCTTCTTCCATCGAAGGCTGCTCCTAGAGGTATATTTTGACCCAATTTCAGTTGTAATATATATATGGGGCATAGAAGCAAAAGAGGCTGAAAGATGATCCCCACCCAGGGCTAAAGTCCCCACCCAGGGCTTTTAGGGATGGTTTTCTGAACGAGAATCAAATAAGTAACAATTGATTTTTCTGCCCAATTATGTTGGAGGCATATTTTTCTTGAATTTTCTATGAAAGGAGAGACACATTTGTTTGTTTGCTTTGCTTTAATTTACTAAAACAAACTTTCCTTTTGCTCTCATCTTACACAGAAACCAAAAGAAGATGCAAAATTTTTGTCCAGGAGCCAATTGGGTATCACAAAATATTTAAGTCAGTAGTTTCTAGTCTATGTGATCAATAAAGGTAAAGAGAAACTGGGACATCTGACTTGATTCTCTTTCGGAACATTATCATAGGCTCAACCAGGAGGATTCAATTCAGATGAAAGTTTAATATCTTTTTTGGGGTACTTGAGAATGTAGATTTATGAAGTATAGAGTACCCCAGTGTAAAAATTCCTTCATTGCATTGAATGAACAATGAAAAATTTACAATCCATTTCTAAAATGTTTGATGACGTAAAGAAAATGTTGACTGAAAGGCTGAACATATAAAAATAATACCTGCAATTTCTCCAATTGATGTAGTCACCTAAAGGCATGATGGTTTATTTACTCGAGTATTGTTTCTAAAGAGAAAAATGTGATAGTGAATAATGTTCCTCATATCTTGTTAATATACTAGTTCTTCAATAAGTGCTGTTGATAAAGTGGAATGTAATCTTTGTGGGGGCAGGGGTTTTTGTTTTGTTCAATCCTGTGTTTTCAGTGTCAGGAAGTATGTCTGGCACATGGGAGCTGAACAGTAGCCACTGGCTAACTAAATGAACACTCGCATATAATGAAGCATTTCACAGCCATTGAAAAGAACAAGATGGATCTACATGTAGAGGTATGAGAAGATGGCCACTAAATAATATTAAGTAAAAAGGGCCAAGTATTTATGGTATGGTACCAGCTTGTTAAAAAAGAAGAGCGTGTATTCAACTATGTACACATACACACATACATTTATGAATATGTACACATGTACACATGCACATTCACATATATATATATTTGTATCTGCTTAAATGTAGGTAGAAAATTTCAGATGAAAATGTTAAAATGATAACAGTGGTGGTTATCTTTAGGAAGTAGGAATGGGAGACAGGGGAGCACAGGGTTTTCACTTTTCACTTTATACTATTCTGTGCCATTTGAATTTTCCACAATCAGCATTTAAAACTTTTACTAAAAAAATGAGCCTTGTGGAAAACACCCAAACCCATTCTTATTTGAAAAATGAAATGTGTGGGAAAACCCTAAACCTACAACCACTAGAGATCTGATTTTATAATTTGTGTTGTCTTTACATTCTCTCAATTTGCGGTTACTACTCCATCACATACAAAGAAAACCTAAGGGGCAGGTTTTAAATGAATGTTGATGAAAGCTCATCTGGAGAACCAGAAACTAGAATCTTCAAAGAACCATTATTAAAGAATATATTTTGTTTTCCTTTTTCTTCTGCTTAGGCTAGAATTTTCTATTCAAATTTAAGAAAATTTACATGTAGTGTCTGTGAAATCCCATATGTTCTGTGTCAGTCTGTACCACTTATTTTCAATGAGATAAAATAGCTTATTTAAACTTTGAATTTTCCCGTTGGGTTTAGACGATTCAGCTGTTTATCCAGCAGCACTCAGCTTAAAAATAGATGGGATGACATTTGTGGGTGCTTTAAAAAATATATCCTTTAGAGAAAGAAGCAGAACTCTAATGCCACATTTGCCATTTATATAATAGACGAATAGGAAGTTTCATGGAATGAGGACTTCATATAAACTAGTCACCTTTCTAATATATAAATGATGGCTTTTTTGGAACCAGTCACAATCATTGGCTGTATAAGGGAATCCCATCTGAGTTTTGTTATTTGGTGATTATAATGAATTTAATGGAAACTAAGCATGGTTGGAAAGTGTTTCTGATACCTATGTATGGAGATTTTTCAATTCTTTCACCTTCCTAATTATGTACTTCCCCCCACATCATTCTTTCATCAAATATTTATTGAGTGCCTGCTACTGTGGTTTACAAAAATGAATGTAAGGATGATGTTGAATATATTTTACCTGACTTTACAGACCAATTTAATAATATTTATACTAATCTGCCAAAAATAAGACATGGTTAATAATAGCCTTCAACCTGCTGTCATAGGATTTTGCAAAGTCTAGGATAAGAATTAAACTAGGTTGAGCTGAAAATATACTGTTACCCCAAATTTCAAATTGAGTAGACGTACAGGAGAACTATAGTCCATTGAAGTATGAAATATTAAAATCAGTGTTCCAATCTTGGTAGCATTGCTGATGGCAAAGGATTACGGCAAGAGGAGGAAATGAAACCAAATGTATCACTTTCTCACTGAGAAAAGGCACATCTACCTTAGAATGTTACTAGTTTTATATATATATATATATATATACACACACTTTCAGAGGAAATTGCATTTATTGGGTAATATGAAAGAGGAAAAGAGGAAATCAGGGCCGTGTGAAGGCAAGGGTGTATGGCATCACTACAACATTTTCATCCTCAGATTTTATAGAAATTCTCTGAGTATTCATAAAAGGTAATGGGCTTACGTTTTTTCTTCCTTTGTCCAGAATTCTCCTGACCGTGCTGATTTTAGGTGAATGGCATTTGTCCACTGAGGAGGAACTGTACCTTTTGCCCCTCCTGTAATGGGGCTTGAATACCTGGCACATTCCATATGGGTTTTACCAGCTGCTCCTGCTCAGAGGCAGCCGCGGATCAGAAGCCTTGGCAGTGGGCAGCCAGTTTAAGAGGGAGAAAGAGTTCTCCGCTGCACATTCTTCCCTGCCCCTTGGAATCTACCCCTCCGAGGGGGTCAGAGTGGGCCCCCTGCCGGAGGCATTGCTTTGTCTCTGCTGTATTTTCCTTTTCTCAGATTCTGTGACTGCCTTTAACGGGCTGGGTTCCCCACAAAGCAGGATTTTAGGTTACCTTTTGAATAGCGTTGTAAAGTTCTGAGCACCGCGTGGCATTGTGTGTCAGCAATAAACACTAGACCCCAAGACTGGCTGCAGGAGGACTCTCAATGAGGGGGAAAAGAAATCAACTTCTAACACAATGGCAGGAGTTAGCATCTCATTAGATCCAACGGCTACATGTGAAAACGTTTGTTAATATGTGGCACAAGCAGTTTTGTGAGGTAGAGCCACGTAAACAGAGCAGGCTTTCTGGGATGTGTTCCCATGTCCTTTTCCAATTTGGGGAGTTATGATTCGTAATAGGCTTTTGGAATCAAGACACATATTATTTTCTTTCTTCCTTTCCTTTATGTTTAAAACTCCATTATAACGAATGAACTCTCCCTTCTCAATAACTTAGAGCATTTGTTTCTTTTCTATAAAAACGAGACATTTAGACATAAGGTGATATTTAAGTATATTCCCTCTTATGACTCTTTCCAGCTCTGTATGTATTTTTCAGTATGAATACCTTAATTTGGGCAAGCAATGGAGATTATTAATCTTATACATGATACAAATGTAACCTCTTTCTTTTCATGAACAAAACTTTCAAAATTACCAAATTGTCCAAAACATTAGATATTACTGATAATTTTATTTTGAGGGAGTAAAACACCCAAGATGCTACAAGGGATAGCAGTGATGAATGCAAATACTAAATATTTTTCTCTTCCTCTAGATTTTATAGTAGTTTGGAAGAGAGACTTTTTGAAAAAGCTGGTATATTAGTAGTTGATGACATCTAATTTCTTAGTTATCATTTTCCTTTGCCTGAGCTGCTATCACAAATACCACACAGTGGGTTAAGTCTTAAACAGCAAGCATTTATTAGCTCACGGTTTCAGAGGCTAGAAGTCCAAAATCAAGCTGTTGGCAAGATAATGCTTTCTCCCGGAAATGGGCAGCATTCTGTGGCTGGCGGCTGGCCATCCTTGGGGTTCCTCGGCTTGTATTTCTGCCTCCCGTCTCATGGCTACCTCGTTCCCCTTTCATCTGCTCTTCTGGTTTCATTCGCTTCTGGCATCTTCCTGTGGGCTTCGACTTCTAGCTTATGGTTTCTTGTCTTTATAAGGCCTCCAGGAATACAAATTAAGACCCACCCGCATTCACTTGGACCACATCTTAACTAAAAATAACATTTTCAAGAGATCCTATTTACAATGGATTCAAACCCACAGGAATGTGGCTTAAGATTAAGAGCATGTCTAAATTGGGGTACACAATTCAATCTACCACTGCAATTTAAAAATACCGTAGACTGGGATAGAGCCATGGAATTAAAACAATGGGGAGAAGAAAGAGGGAGAGATGGCCGAAACTGGCTTAGAATAATAGCCAACCATCTGTGGTAGAAGGAGAGCTTCACTTAATTCACTTCATTTACTGAGTGTTTTGGTCTTTATGCTCAACAAGATTACTCTCACCAGTGCAAGGACTTGACTACAGAATTATCAAAGCTAGTCATAGTGTAACTGGTCCACATAAGCTAAGGAAATATTAAAATGCTTGTTCTTTTTTCAAGGCAACATTTCTAGCAATCCAACACTTTTAATTAGGGTCTTTCAGTTGTTGAGAAATATTCTATTGTACAGTTTATAAGCAAACATGACCAAGAATTATTATCAACTGGAAAGCACAGCATTTCAATTCTAGCAACTGGACATGGATGACACACGTGTCTCCCATGCACCTACTATTGTGCCTTGCACACATAGGAAGTGTTCAGAAGTATGCGCTTGCTGTATGAGTGGAGCATAGGATTTTACTTTTCCCCACAATTACCCTATTTGGCAGAGAGCTGTGATTTTTTTGGTTTACAGCAATGGGTAAACTCTTGGAACCAGGTGATTAACTCTGTAATTCTAAATTTACCAAATACTTCAAATGGATGTAGAATGAAAATAAAGGAGTATATAATTTGTTTCTGAGAACATACTAAGGGAGGCCTTGTGGGTAAATACTGTAGATATTTAATCATTTTATAGTTTATTAGTGATAATTTAATTCTTATGACAGCATCTGCATTTCAAATGTGAATGTGACATGTTTTACTATAGCCTTTATCACCTATTTTTTAAAACAAAATCATAATAGTAAAGTCCATTTATAAATTTTGCATTGAACATGACAAACTTCTTTCTTAAGAAAAAAAACATGAGTCTTATAAAATTTTCCCTCAAATATGAAATACAATAGACAAAAACAACCCTAGAGACTATCTCTTGAAAATAAATTAGCATCCATTTAACATGGTAATTTGTTATTATACTTTTAGATCCTACCTTGATCTCTCCATTTTCTATGAGGAAAAAAAAATGTAAGTGTGTCATAAAAGAGACGGCAAATTAGATCTGGAAATGAAGAAAACTTCTTAAATTCTAGCCCAGCTATTGAGTTGTATTTTGAACTATAAAATAGATAAGCAAGGGAATTAATACCTGCCATGCATGAAGAAGCTGCGGTATTGCTTACTTTCATAATTTCTTGCTTTTGAGAGGATAAGATGAAAGAATTTCTGTTCTTCAGATACTGACCCTAGGATTCATGAACTATTATTTTCTTCATCCTATGATAACTCTACCCACAGGACACAATTAATCAACTCCTCCATCCATTCATTCACATTTATCGAGTGCTTTGTGTATGCCAAGTACTGTAGAAGCAGAAGGCACAAGTGCAAATAGACTGGTCTTTGCCCTCAGGGATGCCTGTGGCTATTGGAGGAAGAGGTGGAATTGGCCATGGGAAGGTAGCCGTAAGCACTCTCAATTGCTAGGATATATGCATGTAGACAGTATAATTAGTGTGGAAGCTGGTTCAAGGTGGTCACCCTAAACTTGAATCTTGAATAATTCGTACAATTTTGCCAGGTAGGGAAAGGGAGAAGAGTCTTCTAGGGGAAGCAATGCCATATGGCGAGGTACAGACTTAAGAACAGGCATGGTATGTTCCGGAGGAAATACCAAAGGATGAACAACTCATGGAGAGGCAAACCAGGCAAACCTCACTTCAGATCTAGGGACTCTCAGATAAAATACTCCTATTAACAGATTACGTTAAAAGCACACAGGCTTGTGCCAATAGCCTCGACTTGTTTTTTTTAAAGCCCCAAGAGGTCTTTTTTCAGGATTTCTTTTTCAGTCTGTCTTTGCCTATCACTTATGTGGCACGGTGAGAACAAAAGAATACTGCTTCTTTTTTTTCCTGGTATACAGGTCCTCTTTACGAAGATCTACATTTGCTCCCTCCCGAACCTCCTTCAGCAGCACGCCTGGTTGCGCAAGGAAATCTCACAAACCAGACTTTGTTCTGAACTGATTACTCTCTTCTAAACAGAATATTCCATCATCTGCTCAGCCACCCTAATCTGTCACATCCCACCCTCAAGCACCCTTCAGCACCTCCCTTCTCCACAAGACCCCACTTCTGTTGATGTCTAAAAGCCCCACAAATGACTTTACCTTTTGACCGTCTTCTGACTTCCTCTAACCCAAGGCTCTGAGATACCTCCAACCATATTAGGCATGCAGTGAATGCTTAGAGGGCCTCTCTACCCCACACCATCAGCCTCTGTGATATTCTCTTTCTTAAATTAACCATTTTCTTCCTCTTTCTCAGCTCATTTGGAGTCATCTTTCATTTCTCAAAATATCGCCACTGTATTAGTTTCTTATTGCTGCTATAACAAATCACCACAAACTTTAGTGGCTTAAAAAATGTACATTTATTCTTTTACAGTTCTGGGAACCCAAAGTCCAAAAGGGTTTCACTCAGCTGAAATCCAAATATTGGCAGGCCTGTGCTCCCTCTGGAGACTCTAGGAGACACTCCCTTTCCTTTCTTTTTCCAACTACTAGAGGCAGTCTCCATGCCTTGGGCCATGGCCCCCCGTCCT
>JAQZBX010034985.1:0-24764 GCA_029593785.1 Cabassous unicinctus
AAATGTCAGGCCGCCATCGAGGCAAGCACGGTCCCCGGGTTCCTCCGAGCCCCGAGCTGGGGAACGGCGGACGAGCCCCCTGCCCCAGCAGAGGCCCGGGTCCAGGGGCTGCCGCCCACGCTGCCTGAGCTGTTCAGAGACCGCAGGGAGGTGTAGCGTGTCAGCAGCCCCCGGCACTGGGCCCGTGCGGGATTCGGGCATCGTGGGTGAGGGGGACAGCAGGCAGATGATGGCTGCGCATGCAGAATCATAGACCTCCCAGCACGACCCCCTTGCCACGGCGGCCCCTCTGCCAGCAGCCTCTGGGGACGCAGAGGAAGGTGTCTTGTCCCAGTGTCCTGGGGTTTTTGAAGAGGGAAAAGCCGGGGCAGCAAGGTGGGGCAGCCAGCCCCCGAGCCCTGGCATCAGGCAGGACAGACTCTGGGTCTGGGACTGCTCACGTTGCTCCGAACCCCAGGCGACCACTCTTGAGTGACAAGATTGCTGGCAGCGCCGCGCAGAAGATATCCAGGTGCAGTGGGTCAGACTCACCTGGTTCAAGACCCAGCTTTGCCTCTTACCAGCAGGTTGTTTTATTTACCCCTGTTAGCCTCAGTTGTCTCGTTTCTGTAAGGGACTCGGAAATAAACATCACACAAGGCTGGGAATATTCACCAGAATACTGAAGTTAGCACATAGTCGTGAGAGAACAATAAGCTTGTCATTGAAAGGCAATGGGCCCCTCATCAGGGAGGTGGTCAGGCCTAGCCTCACCCGTGTCAGCTCGTGGCCGAGGCGACCTCGTGGAAATCGATATGGTGGAAGGGCAGGAGCAGGTGCTGAGGAGCCGCCGTGATGGCTTTGGTGTGTCCCCTGGGCTGGGCTACCTTACGCTCCCCAGAGCTCCCTGTCTAGTGTGTCCACACAGCATGCACCCCTGAGAGCTGGGAGAGGGAAGGGAGGCCGCAGCGATGCTCCCCAGGTGGTCAGCAAGCACGCGCCCAGGAGCTGCCACAAAGGGAGTCTGCAGGGGCAGGACCCTAATAAGTTGGCTCTAATGAGGAGGATTACCCTGAGTGGACCGGACTTTGGTAGTTTAAAGTCCTTTAATAGAGGGCTCAGAGAAAGAGACAGACAGACAGACAGAGACAGGGAGCAAGAGAGAGGGAAACACAGCAAGCGAGAGAGAGAGAGAGACAGAGAGACAGAGAAGGGGGGGGCTCCCAGCTTAGGAGAACAGCTTTGGACCGTGAGAGTCCTGCCAGTGTGAAAGCAAATCCCCAATTCCTTGCAATGAACCCTTTCATAAACCTGCTGACCCCCATCTACATAAATGTCTCACGTCAGGGCCGGTGCAGTTGGTCGTAGGGATGGTCTAAACATCCCTTCTTCTGCTTACAATTGGATCACCCTGGACCGGCCACTCAGCCTCTCTAGATGGAAGTGACAGCAGTTTTGGGACAACTAAATGAAACGAATACAAAATACATAAAGTTCTGAACAGTTGGCCCTTTCCGTGAAAAGTTCTCAGTAATGTTACTCATTCTCATCAATATTATTTTTAAATATAATCATTTTAGGAGATCCTATAATTGATACAAAAATTGGATGGAGCTCCAGATAGAGGAACGGTCCTGAAAACACGCCCCCAAACCCTCGCTCCCCAACCCAAAAGGAATAAAAGAATTGTTGGGAAACCATGGGGAGAAGCAGGGAGCAAGTGGGGCTATTTCAAGGGGGTGTTTTTACTGTTTTTCTTTAGGACAGGTTATTTTTCAACCTTGCAATGAGAGATCAGGCTTAAAATACCAAGTCCCCTGAGAAGGGGACACACTGACACTGCCCCTTCCCCATCAAGAGCTGAGGTCCAAGCACCTCCACTGGAGGGTCAGCCGGCCTCGGTGACTTGCTGGGCCAGGAGAAGGCGGCCGAAGCGGCGTCCTGGGACTTCCAGGAACAGGTCACAAGAGGACTCGCAGCTCCTCCCGGCCCCCTGGGAGGCTTCTCTGCTGAACCCGCCGCCTCCGGTGGGAAGCCGCAGCCACAGGGAGGTTCCATGAGGAGCACAAGCCCACAGCCCCGCCCAAGAGGCCAGGCAACATCCCGCGTCCGTGGCCGCCACGCGAGAGCAGTTGACACCGATGGTGACCAGACACGATGCCCTGAACTTCTGACCCAGGAAATCGCGTTGTTGCAGAGCGTCACGTGGTTTGTTACATGTCAATAGGTAGTCAGAACACACAATAAAGTAAAAGTGGCCGAGGACCAGAAACACCGAGAGCAGATTTTGAAAAGGAGACCGAGTTGGGTGTGCATTGGCTCCTTAAAGATGAGCGCAGGTCTGCAGGCGGAACAGGAAATACCCGGTGTGGAGGCAGCGGTGGGCGGGAAGGAGGAGACAGTGGACATGGGGGCTCCAGAGAAATTATGGGGTTTTCCCGAAGTCAGAGGCCGCGTGTGGTGCGTTGGGATTCTAATGCAGGCAGTTCCAAAGCCCCCGACTCTCCCTCTGCCCCCACTGCCCCAAGGAGCGGGCCGCATGCTGGTGGGAGTGCAGAGAGGGCGTTTGTGCAGGCTCGGGTGGAAGCCTGCCTCCCCTGCACCCTATTCCAGGACCCCAGGTAAGTTCTCTCCTCCCTGTGCCTCAGTTTCCTCATCTGTAAATGGGGATGTCAGCAGGGGCCACAGCTCCTGGGCGGTCACAAGGAAGGAGGGAGCAAGTGCAGGCAGAGCTCTCACACACTGGGGACCATTAATGAAAGCAAGGGCTCTGGTCACCTGTGGACCAGCCCAGCCCCAGGCGGACGCAGTGAGAGGGTCTGGAGCTGCCCCCTCGGCCTCTGGCCAGGCAGAGTGTGACTCAGTGCAGCCTCGATTCTGCTAGAAAGGGGAAGTGTGAGTCCTCCGCCTCTGACCTGGGCTTTGTCACTTCCTGTTTCTAGGGGCAGGCCGGGGAGGCAGGGGGGTGCAACAGAAGAGAGGAGGCGATTTGGGGTGAAGGCGGATGGAGGGGGCTAGAGCCGAGGCAGAAGGCCTTCACCCTGCCTTGGCTTCTCCGGGTTGGCGAGGAAGGATGACCGACGGTGCAGTGTGCCTCGCTGGGTTTGGAGGGCCAAGGCTGGATCCCGTGTCTGGAGCAGCGTACCAGCCCTGGGTACCCAGGCGTGTCCCTCCTCCTCCTGGAACTCACTTTTCTCATTGGCAAATGGGGAGAATGGAGAAGCCTCTCCGGCTGCTCTGCTGATCTTAAGACGCTGCTATGTCAATCCACATGTCCTCCCAGAAGGTAGAATCACAGGAGATGTGACGAATTTAGAGGAGAGCACGATGGACTAGGGTGGGCCCTCGTCCAGTACGACTGGGGTCCGTATAGGCAGGGGAGAACCGGACAGACAGAGAGGAAGCAGCCGAGTGGTGGGGACAGAGACTGAGCTGTGCAGGGTGGCCGGCAAGCACTCGGGCTCTGGGGTCCGCGGCCCTGCCACCTCGATTTCGGGCTTCCAGTCTCCAGACTGTGCGAGAGTGAATTTCTGCTGTTTGAAGCCTTTTGTCTGTGGTCCTCTGTTACGGTGGCCCTGGAAACTAAGACCACAAAAAAACAACAGAACTCCCGGACCCACAGCCAGGACCCCTGCCTCGCGGTGTGTGCACTCCAGCGACGCACTGAGAGCGCACCTGGGAAGCGCTCAGACAGAGCCGGTCGCCGTCAGCACTCAGCTCTGCGGTGTCAGTGTCGTTGTGGTTATAAACCACCCCAGAATCTTCCTCCTCTGACCCTTCGTGTGCCAGAAATCCACCCTCATTTTGGACTTTGAGGTCGTGAAGAATTCAATTAAAAATAAAAAGCCACAGATTCGCCACCATCTCTCCCATAATTCAGAATAGCACCTGACAGGTAGACAGGTTCACGCTCTGCCAGACACCTCTCATGAGCTCTATGTACACCAGCTCATTTGATCCTGAAAAACCCTCTAAGGGATGGGTACTATAATCACACACATTTACAGACGAGGAAACTGAGGCACAGATGGTCAGGGAATCTGGCCCCAGAGTCTGGACCTGGAACCACAGGCTACCCTGGCTTGGCCTAACAGGCCGCTGCTACCCCGATACGGCTGCCCCTAGCCACGTGGGGCTGTTTAAGTTTAAGTGAATTGAAATTCATTTCCTGGCTGCACCAGCCGCCTTTCTGTGCTCGTGCCCTCCACTGGGCGGTAAGGAGAGCGGGCATCACAGCAGAAAGGTCTATTGCTGCCCATGCCGGATGGGCAGTGGAGAGCAGGCCCTCGGGGAGGGTGGCGCAGGTGCCAAGGACTGGCCCCGAGGGCCGTGAGGCCAGCGGGCAGCCTTCCTGCCGGTGGGCACAGGCTGGCCAACCCCGCCATCTCTCCAGGGACGACATCTTGGGAATTTAAGTAACGCTTCTCCTTGGAAACGTCAGCCGTCCTCAGTGCTCCCCTCTGCATGCATTTCCAAGCAACTATTCATACAAGGACGTTGTGTAACCGTCAAGAAAGAGCTCTGTTCTAATATATTTTCAGCGAATCTTTGGGAAAACAGGAAAATGGATACCTTGAAATTTTATATTATGCATTGAACAATCCAGTAAACGTGCATTGAGCATCTACTGTGTGCCTTTCTATGCTCTGGGCATTCAGTGGGGAACAAAACAGACAAAAACCCTTGCTTTTGTGGACCTTCCATCCTGTTGCTGAGAGAGAGATAAAAGATGACTAATGCAATAAATGTGATACTTTCAGATTGTGTGAGGTGCTGTGACAGCCACGAGCGGGATGATGGAGAATGGCTGGGGTGTGGCTGGCTCAGGCATGGGGCTATTTTAGCAGGGACCTCACCACGGGCAGAGTTGACCCAGCCAGCAAACCTGGAAAGTCCAAGAGCAAAGCCCGAGGCCAGGGGGAGGGTGCTTTGGGGACAGACCTTGGAGCTGGCCCAGGCGAGGAAATTCAGGTTCCTTCCAAGAGCAGAGGCCCATTGCATCCGTGGAGCTGGTAGTGGGAGCGTGGGAGGCGCTGTGGAGTGTGGGCTCTCCCTGCAGGCTTCCCAGGCCACACAGAATGAGTGGCAACCGCTCTACACAAACGCATTGCAAGGGATGATGCCTGACCGTTGCTTCCTGCCCTTTGGTGGATTCTCTCTTCCACACACCTGGTCATCATTCAGGTTTACTGCACGGAAGAGGAAGGACGTGCCTCGCTCACATTTAGCCACGTCATAAGCCGCTCTGAATGCGCTCTTCTCGGCCTGCTGCTTCTCCCCTGGGACACGGGGCATCAAATGGGGTCTGAGTCTCCGAGGGAGTGGTTTCCTAGGGCTGCCGGAACTGGGGTCCTAAAACAGCAGAAGTGTATTGTCCCAGTGCTGGAGGCCAGGGGTCCCAAATCGAGGGGTTGGCAGGGCCGTGCTCCCTCTGAAGTCTGTGGGTGCTGGTGGAGGGTCCCTGGCCACTCGTGAGGTCCTGTGGCTCGACCTCTGCCTCTGCCACACGACTCGCGCGCTTCCTCTCTCTGTCTCTCTTGCTCTCTCTCTCTCTCGCTCTCTCTCTGTCTCTCTCACTCTCCCTGTCTTTCCAACTGACCGTGTCATCATTTCTCCTGATGAGGACACCAGGCGTGTGGGGTTTACAGGACAAAGGGCCTCCCGAGGCCAGTTGGCCTCCTCTCCACGAATAACATCTTAAAAGGTCCCGTTTCCAGACAGGCACGCGTTCAGGGGACAGTGAGCGAGGAGCTCCGCATATCTTTTTGGGGGACATGAATCAGCCCATAAAGGTGCCAAATCAAAGAGGACGAGAGGACCATCTGTTCCGGGAGGACGTGGTCCTGAGCAGACGGGACCGATGCCCCCGCCTGTTTGTGCGGCTCGTGTCTTGGCTTTTCTGGAGCGTCCTCAGTCTGGGAGGACAGGGAGCAGGCTCGTGGCTGAGTCTACCTCCTGGGAGGCAAACTGGGGCGCTGGGGACGGGGGTGCCAGGGGGGCCTCGTTTTTCACTGCAAACCCAGGTGAACCTTGTAGATTTTGCTCTGGGTGCACGTGGTACCTAGTCAAACACAGGAAAGTAGAAAACCAGTCCTTTAAGCAGAAGCTGGATGGCCTATCTGATGAAGCCACTTCCTAATGAGACATCGTTTTGTGGTGATGTCACATAACCCCATAGAGTCTTAGAGCAGAAGGACATAAAAGGTCTGGCCTAACTCCACATTACAGACAACGAACTCGAGATCCAGAGAAGTCAGGAGGCGAGCCCACGGTAGCTCCTGCTCGGGGCACGGCGGAGACTGAGAGCCACGGCTCCTTGCCACCAGCCCCCAGCTCCCGGGGACCCTGCTGGGGAGGAGGCTGCCCCTCTGCTTCCCCAGGAACTTCCCCACCCTAAGTTTCTACAACCAGGGGCGAAAAGGGAACACGAGTGGCTGGTGATGCCGCCACGTTTTCCGAAAGCAAAACGGGGACTTACAATCTGACGGGGGTCTGTGGGCAGTGCTGGGTGTAGGGAGCCGCTGGGCCGTGTGCTTTCAGGGTGAGGCAGTGGCCGGGGGCCGCCCTGGCGGTTGATGCTGAAGGTGGGGGTCGGGAGTCTTTGTGGAGAAGCCTAAACATCGTCAAATATGGAGGAGTTTATGCCGAGACAACTGACCAGGGTATAATGGGTAATAATTAACAGAGTGGATACAAAGTCTTTCCATTTACTCTTACTTAACCTCACTTATATTAGTTACCTTGCGTCAGGAACCCTTCTAAGTGTTTTACAAAAATTGATCCATTTAATCTGAGCCCCACATCACAGTGATTTCAAATGTGAATTTTGGAGTCGTGTGGATGTGAATTCCATCCTGTTTTTTTGCCAGTCTTATGAATTGTGTCATCTAGGGCAAGTTAATTAACCCCTCTGAGCCTCAATTCCTTCATCTGTAAAATGGGGATCTTGCCACCTACCTCAGAGAGTTGTGAAAACTAAATGTTCTAAAGTGTTTGAGATGATGAATGTGCAACATTGTGGTTATGCTAAAAGCCATTGATTACACACTTTGGGTAGATCATGTGGTATGTGAATATATCTTAATAAAACTGCTTAATAAACAAATAAATAATCGCGCAAGAGCAGCCAGAAACAGCAGCTGTGTACAGCAGGGAAAACTGAGAGAGATTGAGAGGGGAGGGGTTTTCTTTGTCTGGTTTTTATTATTATTGAAATAATGAAAATGCTCTAATAATGATTGAAGTGATGAATGCACAACTCGGTGATTATACCAAATACCACTGATTGCACACTCTGGATGAATTGTATGCTTTACTGAAACGTATCAATAAAATTTATTTTAAAAAAAACTAAATGAAACAATGTCTTGGCTGATTTTCAACCTGGTTTTTAAATATATATACTGTTTTCGTTCGGGAAGTTGCAGGTTTACGTAACAATCATACGCCCACCTGTTATGAACACCTTACCACAGTTGGTCCGTTTGTTGCAATAGAGGAAAGAAGATTGTTGTGACTGCTATCAACTAGTCCACGGTGCACATCAGGGCTCACAGTTTGCATTGTGTGTCCTGTGTTGTTGGTTTGTGTAATGTTTATTCTAGTAACATTATATAATCTAAACTCTCTCCCTTTTAACTGCATACAAATACATAATTCAGTGGTGTTCGCAGTGTTGAGCTCCCAGCACCACCATCTACTACCAAAACTTTTCCGTCACCCCAAGTGAAATTCTGCACAATTGAAGCGTGATCTCCCCACGCCCTACCTCCACCCCGGGCCCTGGTAGCCGAGGCACCTGTCTCTAGCTCCTCTGTGCATGTGCTTGTTCTAACTACTTCATATCAGCAACTTACTTTGATTCACAAAACGGGCAGTTTCGTCTGGTTGGAACAAACACTTGAGGAGCTAAGCCTTTGGAAATCGCTCGGTAAATTCTCTCTTTCTAATTCGTTCGCTTGAGAGGAGCTAATAAGCACCAGACTTCTTTTGGCCTAAAAGACCCTGCATTTCTCAAGCATTATCCTTAAGTCCTTTGACCCCTTTGCCCAAAGTTATTTTTCAATATGACTCCCAAAAATTACTGAGCCGTTTAAATCGCATTCCAGCCTTTGAAAAGGAAGGTGATTTTGATGAGCGTTATTTGGGTCTACGTCAGCACTGGCTTCCAGTGAATCCAGCAGCAGTGGAGAGCTGCTTTCCGAAGGTCGGTTTCAGTGATGAGTCTGGGAACAGAGCGTCGAAGCCCCGGCTCCCTGGTGATGCGAATTCCTCGGCCATATGTTGCCTTCGCAAGGTGGGGGGTCCCCATCACAGCTCTTTGACAAATGCACGGTTCATGAGCCGGCGACCCCCAGGAGGCGAGATTCACATGGGCTAATGATATCAGAAGCTACCGCCACCGAGACCCTCTCCGGTCCCTTTCCTGCCAACAACCGTAGCAACCAACATGGAAATGCCATTGTCTTCAGGGTCCCACCTCGCCACGTCAGCCTCCCTCTCCAGGAGGGAGAACAGATGTGCGCGCATGTTGACTGGCCAGCTCCTGCCAGAAGGAGCAAGGCGCAGCACTCACTGCGTGGGACAAATGTCAGAGGGCAAAGGCTTTGGGGAGAACCAAAAGGAGAGCCACGGGATGCTGACAACCACAGTCAGAAGCCTCCCATTCCCGCGGACGCCACGCCTCGACTCAACAGCTCCGTACTGACCCTGAAAAAGTTCTGTGGGTGGGTTTAGAGTGACATCCCAGAGCCAAGCACCATCACTAAATTATCTAAGCGTCTGCCCGGTCAACCTGCTGAGGGACAGCGTGAAGAAAACATAATGCCTAGAATTCCTCGGGGCTTAGCCCCGAGAGCCACGTCTGCCAGCACCGGGGGATTTCATTGCTCTCTGATGCGGTAACCACCAAACTCTGGGGTAGCTACCCAGCCAGCACAATCCATCATCCAAAAGGCTCAACTATCTCGACTCTCAGCCCCCACTGCCCCCGCCCACCACCCCATCTGCTGGCTCCATTATCACCGCTCTTCCACAACCCAGTGGGCCCCACCACATAGAATCACAGATCGCTTTACAAATAGGCATTATCGTGATGAAAGAGAGCTACCAAGAAAACAGATATTTTACATTGTAGAGTTACAGCATGTAACCTAGATCCAATAGGCTATGGAACCAAGCTTTTAAAGTTTACTCTTTGGAGACCAGGAAATCCTGCTCAGAGTTTCCCAATTATGAATAATCGATATAACTTTGGAGACGGTTTTAAAGGAGCCTGGTTCTAGGACTTCTTGGAGAAGTGTCTGATTCTAGGGCTGGGGCAGGGAAAATACAAGATGACTCTGGAGCATTTTGCACTGCTAGAAATCAAGGAAGTATTTTTTTAAAAAGAGGAGTGCGGGCGTGTCAGAAGGATACAGGAGCCAGTCCAAAGGAATTCCCAGTGGCCAAAACTGGGATCATTTGAGCAACAAAATAAATAATGAGAGTATTGGATTCTTATCCAGGAATAAAATAAATAACCCTGAGTCCATACTGATATAAATAAATGATTGAACATACAAATAAATGGGGAAGAAGGGACAAGTCTTCCTTCCAGAAGAATTTCAAATAATATATGTAGAAGGAATGCACAGACTAGGCGATCAACATTGGCAATGCCGCCCCTGCAAGATCTGCTGGCGAATGCTAAAATTAGTGGGGGAAACTTTGAGAAACAAGACAGTGACAGATCCGTAAAATGTCTCCCCAAATGTTTATGAATTCCTGCTGTGGTCTGAGCATGTGTCCACAGATTCTTGGACACCCTGCCTTCTAAGACATGGGTCGGACTTAGTGCTCACTTCTAACCCAGGAGAGAACGGAAGAAAAACAGCAGCCTCACAGTGGGGTCCGGCAGAGCCCAGCCCACGCAGGTGATGGAGGTTGAGGCCCCCTGTGATAAGTCGGGGGGAGGCCATGTCCCCCCGATCTGAGGTCATGAGAAGGTCATTCACCTCTGTGGTCCTCTTCCCCCAAACCATAAGCCCAGTGTAATCCTGGAGCAATCAGACCAGCCCGACGGGAGGGTCATTCCACAAAGGACAGAGTCAGGGCCAGGAAGGACGAGGGGGTCCGAGACCCTGCCACAGACTGGAGGAGCCAAGGAGACGTGACGACTAGATGCGCCGTGGGACAGGGCGAGGCCGTCGGTGGACACGCCGGTGAGAGCGGAATCGAGCCTGGAGTTCAGTTCTAGCATTGTGGCAAGGCTGGGTTCCTGCCTGGACAAACGCCCCTGGGTCCTGGTGGACTTAACGTTGGGGGAAGGGGAGGACGGGAATTCGGAAGCTCTCTGTATTGGCTTTGCGACGCCAATGAGGATTCAAAGTTATCTCAAAATAAAAAGTTTTTTTAAAAATATACCTAGTTCCTAAGTTTTCTTTTCCTTTTTACCCCTTGATTATCACTATGCTAAAGTCAATTACTTTAGTTGAAGATAAGAAATAAATTTAATTGAAGCTAAGTAAGATTAGGCATGCATGAACCCTCATTCGCTGCTGGAGGGAGAATTCCTTGCAGCACACAGTACAGAAAACAATGTGGGAAGACCCACGGAACCCAAACACACAGTGACCTGGCAACGTGATAACTCCACTCCTGGGTATTCCACCCCCAAAACACATCCACACACTTGTATCCCCAAAGATGTAAACAAGAGTGTTCGTAGCAAATTCATTCATTACAGCCCCAATCTGAAAGCAATCCCAATGCTCATCAACGCGAGAATGCAGGAGTAATGGGTGGTGTATTCCCAAAGTGGAGCACTGCATAGCAGCGGTTCTCAAAGTGAGGCCCAGAGACCCTGGGTGTCCCCAAGACGTTTTCAGGGGCTCTGAGAGGTTAAAATGATTTTCCTAATCACACCAACATATATTTGTTTTGTTTTTTTCATGTTCATCCCATGAGTACAGGGCTGAGTTTTCCAGAGGCTCAATGAGACATAAGTCTGAAAAAGGTCAAACAATTTCACTCTTCTACTACGGTTTTTGGAAATATAGTTCTTTATTAAAAACACATTCTTTACACTAACATGGAACATGTTGATCATTGTTGCTTCAAATGAACTGATAAACGTTTAAAAATTCTTGCTTTTTTGATAACATGGTAAATTTGGGTAGGCATAGCAAAACAAAACAGGATGTATGCAAAAGCGCTTTGGAGTTCCCAATAATTATTCACGAAACTAAAGAGGCCATGAGACCAAGTGTTTGAGAACGACCACTGCTCAGCAACGAGAAAGGGTGGCCGCCCCGAGGCAGGGCTCGGGTGGGTCTCCCGGACGTCACGTTGAGCAGAAGAGGGGACGAGAGAGCGTGTGCCCCGGCTCCGTGTACACAGCAGAGCCAGGACCGCGCCTCCTGGCATTGCGCAAGGGCGGGGTCTTTCGCGGACGGCAATGGCCAGGGCGGCTTCCAGGGCCTGGCCCGTCTGCTGTGGAGCTGGGTGGTCGTTCCACGGGTGTGTTCACTTGAGAAATTCGCCCAGGTGAGACATGTGCACTCTACTCTGTGTTAGTCTTCAGTAAAAACAAAAACAAAAATTCCCCGAAGAAGGGAACCAAGAGCTCCTCTTGAGTTTTAAGCGAATCACCCTGCTGGGCAGCCAGCCCACGGTCAAGCCCAGGAACCAGCTCTGCCGCTTCCGCTCCCGCGTCTTCGCTCCCTCGCCTGCAAAATGGAGCCAGCGGGAGGCGCGGACGGGGTCGTGTCCCTCGCCCACTCGGCGCGGCGCCCTCACCTTCGTGGGTTCAAAGCCCAGGTTTACCTGTGGTCCTGCTACACGGATGGTTCTGACCCAAACAGCCAGCCCTGTGAAAAAACAAAGTGCTTCCCACTGGGGGCTGAAAACAGCAGAAATCTCCTGCTTCCCAGGTCAGGGGGCTGCGAGCCCCCAGCCCAGAGCAGGCCGCTGCCTCCAGAGGCTCCGGGGAGGTCCGCTCCCTGCCTCCCTCCCGGCTTCTGGCGGAGGCCTCCGGGCGTCCTCGCCCATGTCGCCACTGTCCCCAATTCTCCCCTCCCAGGAGGACACCAGCGAATTGGGTCAGGCCACCCCCCTTACCAGTTTGGCCTCGTCTGAACAATCACAACTTCAAAGACCGTATTTTCAAATCGGGGTGGGGTGAGGGCTCGACCACGTCTCCTGGGGGGCACAGGTCAGCCCACAACCCACAACAGCGCCGCACTGCCGACTGCCACCCCGCTCATGCCAGGCCCTGGGGCGGGCGCGCTGGCGTTGGGAGGCGCCGCTCAGGCACACGCGATGCGCTCACCCCGTCTCCCCGACGGACCGCGCCCCTCGCTTAACACCACGGCTCCTGGAGCCCCGGACACCCGAGGCGGAGCTTTCCTCACCCTTATAGAAAGTGCCCCCGGCCCTTCGAGGCCTCCCGCCACCCCTTCCCCTCACCTGGAGGCAGCTCCCAGGCGGGCAGGCGCGAGGCCGCTCAGCGAGTCCCCCGCGCCCGCAGCCTCTCGGCGCGGGGCAGCTGGGCGCAGGGCAGGGGCTGCACCCCAGCAGCAGCCAGCCGACGCCGGGCGTAGGGACAGGCCCGCGCCTCCCTCAGCGCACATGCTTCTGCGCGGCCACGCGCTTGTTTTCTTTTAATCTGGCTTGAAAGACGAGGGCTCTGCCGGGACGGCGACCCGCCCGGGAGCCTGTGAGGTCATCCGGGTGGCATGTGCCGCCTCACTGCGCTCGAGGCCCGCGACGCCGGCCAGCGCAGCCCCCTTCGCGGCCTAATTAGCCACGGTCCCAACTTATTAAAAACCGTAAATATTCTGCGCGGAGGTAGGCTGGCAGCTGGAGGAGGAAGGGGGCAGCGCCTGGCTGACCAGCGTGTGGGTGCGGGTGTGAGGCTGGCGGCGGGGGTCCCCACGAGCACGTGGGGCAGGCAAACCTGATTTGACAGCAGGGGCTCCGGGTGGCCCGTAGCTGGAGAAGGGCCCCGCTGCCCTGAGAGAAAGACAGGCCTCTAGCACCTGGCGTCCTGGGGCAGGGGGGCACACAAATAACCACCCCCTAACCATCTGCTCCTTGTGGTGTTTCCAGCCCTGTGCTCAGGCTCAGCCCTCTCCGTGCCGGCGCTCACCGCCTGCTTGCGGGACCGACGCCGGGCGTGATGATTGCGTGCTAATAGCAGCTGGCACGGGCGGGCCTGCGGGAGGCCGCCGTCGAGCCCTCGTGACAGAGGCCCTCGGCCCCAGCCTGCTCTCCCTCCCGCGGCAGCGTGCTCTCGCCGGGCGGTGCTCCCACCCCAGGGCTGCCGGGCTCGCCAGGGGCGTCTGAGCAGAAGCGCTGCGCGCGGCATCCCAGCCAGGGCGGGTAGAGCACAGAGGCCTCGCCGCCACCCTCTCCTTCTCCTCTCATTTGCTGGAGGCACAGAGAAGAAAGCCCCACGGCAGGGGTCTTCGTCCTGCTGGGTCGTGGGCCCTTGGCATTGGGTGAGGCCTGCAAAGCCTTATCAGAACAAGGCTTTTAAATCCAGAAAATAATCAGGAGGAGAAAGAAAACCAGTTACACTGAAATATAAATAAAATACAAATAAACGGTGTGGAAATGGATGGAGTTGGTGGTAACACATTATAGTGAGCAGCAGCGGTTTATAAATGGGATTGTGGCTGAAAGGGGAAGTCTGGGGAAGTAAATACCAACTGAAAGAAAGCTAGAGAATAATCTAGGGACCGAATAAAACACTGAACCCAGAGGAGGGTGAGAATTGTGGCTGAAGGTACAGATGCAAGAGTGTCCTTTGTGAGCTAGAGCGGATGTCCGTCACTATTGCAGGGAGGTGGGAATGTGGAGAAGCCTGGGAAAAAGACAGCTGGAGTGACCTGTGGACTGTGGGCAACAGCAATGCTGCCATGTTCTTGCATCCGTGCCAGAGACGTACTGTGCTGATAATGGAAAAAGTGCGCCAAACGTACGCTGTGCACCACGGCTGGTGGTACTAGTCTGATATTTTCTCATCATCTGTAACAAATGTTCCACCACGGTGTGGGGTGTTGGTGAAGGCGTGTTGTATGGGAATCTACACATGTGCGTGACTGTTTTGTAAGTTCACAACCTCTGTAATAAAAACATATTTTTAAAAAATAGGGTGGGTTGTGGGAAAATACGCCAAGAGATAGGGACTATAGTTAGTAGTAACATTTTGGGATGCTCTTTCATAGTTTGTAACATGTTTCACAACAATGCAAAGCATTGGTGGAGGGGTGATGTATGAGACCTTGTATGATGATATGCATGTTTATTTTGTAATTCACGACCTTTACTATATACTTATTGTTTATGCATGCTCATGTATGAATGAAATACTTTAATAAAAATACATTAAAATTAAAAATATAAAAATAAATGTAACAACATAGAAACCCCTGTGGTCTGGTAACAGGCGTGGCTTCAGGAACCCATTCAGTAACAAGGTCTAATAGCTGCCGCAATTTCAAGTGAAGCTGAGGGTGGACGGTGTTCCCAGAAAGCCACCAGCTGAGATGGGCTGTGGAAATGTCCGTGATTTCTGCAGGTAGCAAAGCTCACAGGTCCTGCTGACATGACTGCTGTTTGCTGCCTGCATTCATGGCAGCAGGAAAGTCTCTATTTCAGTTGGAGGTTCCCTGGCCTCCTGAACCTATGTCCACGGAAAGCAGGTCACGGACTCCTGTGGGGGTTCTCAGAGCCCCAGAGCGGAGGAGCCTGCTGCCTGCACCACACCGTGGAGGTGGGACTGCCTGCCAGCCTGAGGGCGTGGGTTGCCACCAGGTTCCCTGCTTTGCTTACAGGTGAGTCCCAGGCAGCAAATGGAACTGGGGAAAAGCGGCTATAAATTTGCACCAAACCTGACCAGTTCCCCATGTGGAACTCACCCCTGCAGCCAGCACTAAAAATAGCATCCAGGTGCCTCCTTGCATTCCAAGTGGGTTCGTGGGTCACTTCTATCTTTAGGGAGAAATAAGGGCATTGCATCAGTATTTCCCAAGGCATGCATCTGCTGAGGAAGCCCCCAGAAACCCCAGGCTGATAAGTATATTTCTCCATGAGCAGCCTGGAAATGTAATTTTTGAGGGTGTGGTGGAAGTTGCTTTGAATACAATGGGGAGGGGAGGAAGGGGGAAGCGTTCTCCTCCCCGGGTGTGTTAGAGGCTGCGCTTGATGCGTTCCTGCATTATCTCACTTAGCTAGAAGGCTGGTGATGCTGAGCTCGGCCCTGTGTGGGCTCAGAAAACCGGGCCCGGGAGTGTGAACGTTTTCATGCAAACTGGGACGTCTTTGAGAGTTAGCAGGGATGCAGCTGAGCTGATGACCGCACATGGGCAACAAGCCGGATCCAGGACTTTCCCAGGCAAACCCGGCACATGGTCCCCTCATCAGTGAGGAGAAGGCTCTCTGAGACCATGTCCAATGCTGCCGGTTTTTAATGAGGAAACCAAGACTCCAGAAGGGTCTTCCTAACTTGCCCAAGATGTTGGACTATTCATATCACGTTACTGCTGTGATGCCTTTATCAAGAGCCCCCCAGGTGGCAAAGTGATATTAGCAGTAACACCGACATCAGATGGCTGCACTGGGGGGAGGCTGGTGTTTGCCGGTTGCCCCTGGAGACCAAGGCTAGCCGCTCCGTGGCTTAATTACCTTGGGGAAGTGTGCCCTGGCTACCCCGAGCAGTCCATGAAATTGCCGTTACGCTGAAGGCACGCACGTCATCTCCCTTCACCTGGGAGGGATGGTTTATAAGGCTGCACCTTGTGACGCACACCCAGCTTCCCACAGCGACAGTGGAAGGGACTGGCCGGGCGTCCGGGGACCTGGGCTCTGGCCCTATCTCTGCACTACCGTTGGCTTTCTCTGCATTTCAGATTCTTTACCTAAAAAGAAAAGCGTCGTTTAGATTATATGATTTTGTTTTGCCCACATAATGCTTTTCTACTTTTCAGAAATGCACTTGGGCTGTGTGCTCAGTAATTTAAAAATTTTCCCCACTTCCCACCACTCCCTATTGTCTTAGGGCCTGCTTCACTCATTTCAATGACATGATTGGCACGTTCCTAAAGCTGGGTTGCCAGATTAAGCAAATTTAATATTAAATTTGCCCCGTGTAAGATCTGGGACTTATCCTTTAAGAACGATTCTTCCACTGAAAAATTAGTCATTCTTAATCTGAAATTCAAATCTGACTGCGCATCATGTATTTTATCTGGCATTTGAGCTTGAGACCCTGGTCCAGACGAGCTCTAAACTGTCTTTCAGCTCTGGAAGTTCATGCTGCTTATGTTCTTTAATCCATTCAATAAGCATTCCCAGGCTGCTGCCTGAGCATACAGCTTCGCCCCTTATGAGCCCGGAATCTGTGGGGTGCCACCTCAAAAAAACACAACACAAAACAAAACAAAACAAAACAAAAAAACTATTGCAATCAAAGGTGATTCAGAATAGCTCACATCCTTTCCTTACATTTCTCCCAAACCACAGAGGGCTCCATGCACACCCTAACCAGCAGGCCCCTCAGGAAGACCCTTCCTTGCCATCCTCTCCCTTCTACCCAGACGCTGCATCCAGCGTCTCACCCTGGAATTCCTCCCAGCACTCTCAGCCCTGCGTCACTCTGCCCTGCCTCCAGCCTCCTCGTTCCTTTATTCAGTTTTACATTCAGCTGTTCATTAGCTGGAAAGACCTTCCTTTGGGAAAAGGCAGGAAAGAGAAACTGGGCAATTCCAGAATATTCTGCGGTGGCCCTGAGCAATAGGGGAAACGCGTCTACACGTCTCTGTCTATAATTTGTGTCCTGTTACCCCAACATAGTGAAAAACATGTTCCTGCCTTCAAGAGAAGGTAGTATGTAGACAGGGCACAGGGGTGCCCAGGAAAAGAAAGAAGTGAAAAGCCCAGGGCCAAGCCCCCAGCCTGTTGCCGTGCAAACTGCTGAGAGTGTAAGTACCAAGGAATCAAGATGCAGGAAGGCATCGAGCTGAAGTGGAGGGCGGCAGAGCCACTGCCTCGGCAGAGCCTGCAGCAGGCGCTGTGGGGCCCAGCTCCCCTTCCCCACACACCACTGCGTCCACCTGCCCCTGCACCCGCTGGCGGGGGCTCCCCGAGCCGCTGGAGTCTGTTTCGCCCACACGGGTCTGCCGTGCCAGGGAACTAACACCCCCCAGGGCAGGCTCAGCTGAGGGCCGATGGGAGCCACTGTGACCCCCAGCTCCCTGCTTCCATGGGCTCTACTTTGTTTCCCAGAGTTTCCCACACCATCAAGCTGCTAGAAAACGGGCCCTCTTGCTTGGCTCCCTGCCTGCCCAGGTTCCCCTCCCACCTCCCCACTCTTCTACTGGTCTTTCCACATAAACGGCTTGTGCTAGAAGCTACGTCTCAGGCACTAATCCTCCAGAAGACAGGCAGAACGCGCACGCCAGCCATGGGCGCCCACGTCTGGGGAGGAGCCCAGAGGTTTGCTTGAAGAGCTGCCTCCAGTAGGTAGAGTCTCTGTTAATGCCTTCCCTTTTGTATTAGTCAGCCAGAGGGCTGCTGATGCAAAGTACCAGAAACCTGCTGGCTTTTATAAAGGGTATTTATTGGGGGTAGAAGCTTGCAGTTACCAGGCCATAAAGCGTAAGTTACTTCCCTCACCAAAGTCTGTTGCCACGTGTTGGGGCAAGATGGCTGCCGACGTCTGCCAGGGTTCAGCTTCCTGGGCTCCTCTCTTCCCGAGGCTCGTTTCTCTCCAGGCTCAGCTGCTCTGCTCTCTCCACAAGGCCAGCTGTAGACTCTCAGGTGAACGGCTTGTCTCTCTCCCTGGGGCCTCTGCCATGTCTATGGAGCCGTCTCTATTCCTCTGTGTCCTTCTCCCGTGCATTCACTTCCCAGCTCCAGCTCAAACCTCCCAACTCTGTCCTCTGCCACGTCTTTTCTCTGTGAGTCCCCACCCACCAAGGGGGCGGGGATGCAATGTCATCAATCGTTATTTAAAAAGTGAAACCTCTGAATCCAATATAATCTGATACGCCCAGAGGGACAGACCAGGTTACAAACATAATCTAATATCTACTTTTGGAATTTATAAACAATATCACACTGCCACACCTTTCAAGAGCCTGTTTCTGAAAATCTCAGGGTTCTCCTCGCCGCAAGCTGATTGGATCAGCTCCACCCAGTTACCAGGAAAAGCTGAGGCCCCGAAAGGCTCGGGCGCTTTCCCACCAACTCGGATACCCTATTCTCTTCCTGGATTTGTCACCTCCCATTTCAGGCTCTTTCTACTCCACGAAGACACGGGGATTATCATGCAGCCCTCTAACAGGGCTTACGGTTTTCACAACATCCTTTAACAGCACTTACTCTGCACCTGGCACCGTGAGAAGCTCTTCACATGCCTTCACCCGATGGCACAAAGAGGTGGAATGACTTTCCCAAGGACACACGGCCTTCCCCCAGGGCAGGCTCAGCTGAGGGCCGATGGGAAAGGAGGGCAGGGAAAGGAGGTCCCAGAACTCAAACCGGACGCAGAGTCCCCACGCCAGCCCAAAGTGGACCGCAGCCAAATGGGCATAGCTGGCCCAGGGTGAAACGGGACGACGAGGAGCCACGCTAACGAGCCTTCCCTAGACCTGCTCTCGGACGCAGCCAGCCAAGGTCCAGAAGCCCGTCTGACGGGCCAGCTGACCTCAGAAGTTACTCAGAGCTTCCAGACAGGGAGACAACATCCAGTTCAACCTCTTTGGTCTGGAAACATGTTCTGAGGGATTTCTTGCTCACTTCCCACTATTTCCTAGTTTATGCTAGACGGAAAACCCGTGAATGAGGATGGTGGTGGGCTCTGGCCCCCTGGTCTGCTAACATTTAACAGGTCAGAAACGGAGGCGAGAATTCGATATCACGAACCTCTCCTGAACTGCAAAGATGACTTGTCCAATTTTAGCTTTTTGATTTCTGGAAAGGAGTCAAGCTGTTACTCATTTTATCCAAAATTCTCCACCCACTGCGGGTGGAGAAGAAGACGTGTCACGTTTTTAAATGGTTCAACCCCATCATCTACTGTGATATGTGAACGTGGTACCCACCAGGCTGCCCAGCCTTGCCTCATTGCTCACTGTCGCCAAATGTACCCCCAGCCGGCTTCTCCTTTGAGGAGGACTCCTGGGGAATCTCGAGGTGAGACGTGGATTCCGGAATCTCGTAAGCCTTTTGCTCACACAGCCTGGCCTTCTTACAGCTTGCTTCAGCTCAGCTGACCTCCAGATTGCCCGTGCCACTGACACAGGCCTCAAGTGGGACTCCAGTGCTGAGCTGCAGCCCTAACAAAAGTCCTGAGGCTCCTGGATGGGCTGCTGAGAAGAGCGGGGAGAAGCTCCGAGAGCTAGCCACAGCCACCCAGTCCCACCGGCTTCCCGTTGAGCAGGAGGCCTTGGGAAGAGAAGTGGCAGGCTGTCTTCACTTCCATCTTCACTGAGACAACCTCCGCCAGTAGTTACGTGGGACCTGCCTGATAGGGGCTGGTCCATGCTGGCCCCATTGGGAGTCCCGGATTTGATAGGAACCCTCAAGGGTTCTCTTCCTGTGGGGAGCAGAGGAAAAGTCTTCCGACGAAGGGTGTGCTGGGAAGAGGTGGGTGCTGGGAGGGCCCCAGGGCAGCAGGTGAGCCAGCACTCAGGCCCAGGAGACGTTCTGTTCTGGGGCAGTGCCCACGCGACAGGGGCTGAGAACAAGCATGCGTCAGGCTGGGATGGGCCCTGAGGTCACACCGGGAGGGGCCCTGGGCCAATGTCTTTCTCTATCTGGCTTGGGATATCTGTAATTATCATTATTATTGCTGAATATCAATGATAAACACTGGTTACGAGGTGCATCTTGTTTAACCATCCCAGTATGAAACCTATGAAGCAGACATTATTAGCATGCATCTGCTTTTACAGATGGGGAAACTGAGGCACGGGGATGTGAACTAAATTGCCCAAGTGAGTTCCAAAGCCAGGACCAGGCCCAGGTCACTAGACTGCAGAGCCTCGGCCCTAAGCAGCATGCGCCCGCCTCCTCGTGAAAACCAGCCTGCGCCCGCCTCGCCTCCCCTGTAAAATGGGCCCTTGGGTTGGAGCAGGGTTCTGAGCGCAGAGGGTCCTGGAAACTTCCTGGCGCCGACTGAAAGTTTTCTATCCACGGCCTTCTGTCCAGGTTTGGAGATTGCACTGGAGCTGAGAGGGCACCTGACCCTCCAAATAAGGTCACGGACCAAGAGCCGCTACACTGACCTGCGGGAGCTCCCAGGCTTCCAGCATGGAAGGCAGGAGAGACACGCAGCTCAATGTTTCAACACGGCTCTCTGCTTTCCCCAAGCAAGGACCCTCAGACCGCAATGCCTGCAGGAATAATTTGCGGCATCGGTTGCAAACGTGCAGATTCCCCTTCCCTTCCGCCTTATGAGGCGGGTAGGAATCAGAGGCAGCCGGTCTGCGAAGCATGCCGGCTCCTCACAGGCTCTGCCTCCCACAGGGCGGCGGTCTCGTCCCACCTGCCTGCGCCACCGGCCCGCGTGCCCGTGACCTCTCCGGGCTCCGGTTGAGACAACGCAGGCGCCATGTGCTCAGCCTGCGACGTGCCGGGGATGCTGGGTAAATGTTATCACGGCGATAACGACGATCCCGCCTGTGATAACGATGATGCAAATCTGCATTAAAGGATCTAAACTGCCGATGCCTTCCCCTCTCCCCACTTACAGAGAAGAAAGGGATGTGACTCTGTCCCTTGAACCGGCAGCTGGGATTCATCTGGACTTCATCGTTCCTGCGATCGTCTTTATTAGCAGCATCTTTTTTATTTAAGGAGGGAGTTTTGAACTACCAGGTGTTTTGAATTTCTATCTTGTTCACTTGCTTACATGAGGAAATTCAAATAGAGACTGATGCGTTGATAAAACCTAGTGGAAGGAATCACTGGTCTCCCCCCACACCAGGAGGCGGCCCCTCGCTCCTCCCGGATGCGGCTGCAGATCCCGAAGGCCATTCGGGGTTGACCTTGGGGACATTATCCTCTGACACGGGAGGGAGATGGCAGGAGCCCAAGGGCAGGTCGGAGCGCCCCCTTCCCTGGGCCACACTGCCCACTCCAGGGCTGGGGGGCATCTCTTTGTGGCGGGAAAGAAAACATGGGGAAACAGGCCTTTCCCAGGGCGAAAACGCCGTCACCTCCTCCAGGTCTCCAACTCTACAGGTCGCCGTTTCACAGCCCCTTTGTCTCCGCAAAAAAACCAGCAAGGCCGGGGGGTGACGCAAAGGCCAGCGTTTTTAGCCTTTCAGTGAGAGCTTTGGGGAAAGGGTTTTGTGGAGGAGGTGAAATCACCAAAACGAGGTGGGGGTTATGGTGGGATCCAGCTGACACGGCCGTCCTGCGAAACGAGGCGACCTCGGCTTTCAGGGAAGTGCCGGCCGGAGCGCCTCGCGGGCAGAATCAGGCTTAAGAAGCCACTCTATGATAAGGGTTAATCCATGGTGAAACGGGACAGTGCCAGAGGTAATTAGCATTCCTTGCCTCGGTTTCCCTTTGGTGGCGCAGCAACATCCCCATTTGCTGCACTGAGCACATCTGCCCAAATCCTTCCTTCGCTTGGCCAGCTCATCTGTGCAGGCATTAAGCTCCTGTCCTACCTGGGTGTGCGGTGAGCCGAGGGGAAGCCCCCACCCCCATCTTCTTGCCCTAAAATGGTTACTCCTGAGCCACACACACAAGACTCAACCCTGCAAATCGGAACAATGCATGGCTAAAGGGTTTTCTAGGATGGTCTCCAAAGCAAGACTGGAATAAGGAAGCCGCTTATGTGGCTTAACATCCTTCGGATGCTGAAAGGAGGACAGTGTTTTATTTTTGCTTTGGTTTGGGGTTTTAAATCTTAGTCACCCCTCACTGTCCCCAAAACAGACCCCAAACTTCCTATCTTATTGGTAAAATTCTAAAATGGAAAGTCAAAAGAAAATTCTAGAATGTGAAACCTCCAGAACATGCCAAAATAATGATTACTGAAAAATAAAATTGAAGAAGGAAACTTGTCCATGTGCAGAGCTTAAGCCGCCGTGAGATTTTAACACTCCTTGGGCCCTGCGTATTTACGAGGCATTGGTTTCGTGTGGGTGTGGGGGGGAAGAGGCTGAGAAATCAAATCTCAGCTGATGTGAAAGTAAGGAAGCCAGCGTGCCCTTGGACTGTTTTCCAGCCCTCTCTTTCAAACGGCTGAATTCTTTTACAGTGTCTGATTCCAGATTATCTCCTATAATTGCATTATTCTGAGATTTGGCAGGATAAAATGACCCAGCTTAGCTGCAATAATCAACAGCAGTTGTAGCAACAGCCACATGTGCAGACCCACCTCCCTCGTGCCTACTTCCTTCTCTGGCTCCTGCCGTCCAGCACTCCCCCTGTGAAATGACAAATTGCCAGTGTTTTCCCAGCCTGGTTTCATCTGACTCACCCATGGCCCCGTTACCGCTTCCTCTAATAGCCGTTGCCAGTTAATTTCTCGATACCCAGCTTGACTTTTCCTTTGGCCCATTCATTCCATTGCTCCAAAGCAGACGACCGCCGGGTACTGTGGAATGTCTTCCCACTCTCTTTGGAAGGAAAATGTTTCTCTCTGTTCCTCTGCACAGGGCACTTGTTACATCTTAATTCCAGTTGAGAAACGTCAATAAACAGAGCATTGCAATTTTCCAGCGGCCACTGCGAGTCAGATTTAGGGAGAGAAATGGAAGAGAGAGGAGGCTGTTGAAACAGAAAGATGACATTCCAGGAATTCTCACGACGTGCCAGCAAGGGGCACAAGAGCAGCCCTGTGTGTCATCTTCCAGTGAACTCCCGGTGTCCTTAGGAGACATGTGTCATCGTTATCCACTTATTGCAGATGCCAAAACCAAGGTTCAGAGGGGTTAAGTAACTTGCTGGGGATCCCACAGCTCGAAAGAGGAGTGGCCAGTTCTCAAGCCACAGCCCACTCTTTCTTACGGATGAGGAGAAGGGGATCTGTGGGCTGTTTTCCATGGTCAATAAAGAGCTGAGGTCACACTGGCCCTGTAAGGAAGCAGGCCCGGCACCACCTGAGTGAGGAAATGGCACGTCCAAGCCCGCCTCCAAGGACATCAGGTCCCTTCCAAGCCCTGCGCGGAATCTTGTGATCCTGCTTTAAAGCCGCAGCCAAGTCCTCACCCTGGACGCGCCTTCAAGTTTCCTTTGAAACCTGGAACACTTCTTAACAAAGCCAAGCCTGTTTCCTCCCTGCTTCTCATTTTTCTTCCACACTGTACCACAAAAACCCCTTTCAGAAAACACCATCAGACCCAAACCCACCAGCCCCACCAGGAGAAACCGGAGATAAGGAAAGGCAAGCGCCTTCTGCTGTTTTCCACACGCTGGCCCGGGCTCAGGAAACCTGTTCCTACGTCGGAGCGCGGGTGCCTCATGCCGTTGGCGGGGCCAGCCTGCACTGAGAGGGAGAAGGGGGTGGGGGGCTATGGCACCTCAGCAGAGAGAGGAGGGGAGAAAGGAGAGTCGGTTCTTAAAATAGGTGTTGAAAGTGGCTCATGTTCCTTAAGGGCTTACCAGGTGCCAGACTCTGCACTAAGTGCTTCACATCCATTATCTCAACTCCACAAGGCAATGTTCCAGTCAGCTAATGCTGTGGTGCTGCTGCGTAACAAACAACCCGAAACCTCAGTGGCTTCCAATAATGAATATGCATTTCTTTTTCTCACAGGCCTCTAAGTCAGAGGTGGCTCTGCTGTAGCCAGGTCTAGATTTGCTCCATGTGGTTCCCATTCTAATCTGAGCAGCTTCCCGGGCTGTGCTTTCCTCACAACAGACGGCAGAAATGCAAGATCCAGGAGGATGGGAACCTGTGATGCCTTGGTAAGCCTTGGGTTAGAACATACATTCTCTCCTTTCTGCCCACATTCCATTGGCCAAAGCAAGTGCCATGGCCAAGCCCACCAACGTGGGGTGGGGAAGTACTCTCCACCCACACTGGGTCTTGGCAAGGTGTGCAGGAGCAGACGGATGGTGAGCCAAGAACGGGGTCTACTCTAGTAGGTACAGGGGTTATCTTCACTCACAGGGGAGGAGCTGGGGGCAGGCCAGGGTGGGGACGCAGGCGAAGCAGCCACAGGACACTCAAAAGGAGGGTGCTCCAGGCCCCAGCCAGGCCCTGGGCTGCCTCTACAGAAGAAGGTTCTTGGTCACCTGGGGAAGGCCAGCCTAGACGGGAAGCTGGAGCTTGACTGCTGGGGTCCTGTGACTTCACCACGACCTGGGTGACTAGTCTGAGCCTCAGTTTCCTCCTCTGGAAAGCAAGAGCGGTGTCTGCTGAGAGGTCCCGATAGAGACGAGGAAGGTAAATGCACGTGAAACACCTTAGACACGGCGGGCACACAGCTGGCGCTAAATAAACGTGGCCACTGTTGTCATTTGACCCCCAGACAGCCAGCATCAGGGGAGGGGCTATGCCTGGCCAACGCGGCAGCCTCGGCTGTGGGTCTAGGCGGCAGCTGTGCCTTCAGGAAACAAGCTGGGCCAGTGCTTAAAAGGCCACGTCCCTGCCAGCCCGGCTCCGACCAGCAGCCAGCGGAGAGGCTTGCAAGGACGTGGGGAGGGTGACGGCTGGAGCACAGGTCACTCCCAGAGTCACCTGCCCCCAGCAACACCCGCACCCCCCGCCTGCCCCCAGCACCACCCTCCTGCCCCCAGTATCACCCGCCTGCCCCCAGCACCACCCTCCTGCCCCC
>JAQZBX010034986.1:0-24763 GCA_029593785.1 Cabassous unicinctus
GGCAGGAAGCGGGTGTGGCGCAATGGATAGAGCACCCGTTTACCATATGAGAGGCCCTGGGTTCGCTTCCCGGCGCCTCCTTGTGACGGCAGGCCGGCTCGCGCGGCGCTGTGGGCTGATGCGGCAAGACCTCACAGCAAGGGGGAGATAAGTAGACACAGAGAAGACACGCAGCGAATGGACACAGCAGCACAAGCAGCAAGAGGGGGATAAATAAAATAAATAAATCTTTAAAAAAAATTAAAAAAATAAAAAATAAAGAATAATAGGGTAGGTTGGTGGAAAAATATACCTAACGTAAGATAGGGAATATAGTAGTTATTAGTAATATTTTGACAATGCTCTTGCATACTTTGTAACAAATGTTTCACAACAATGCAAGGTGTTGGTGGAGGGGTGACATATGTGGCCCCTGTATGATGTTATGCATGTTTACTTTGTAATTTCACAACTTTTACTATACACTTATTGTTTATGTATGTTCATGTGTGAATGATATACCTCAATAAAAAATATATTTTTAAAAAAGAAAATATGCTAGGAAGCCAAGCCCTCAATCTTGAAGCTTACACTAGAGAAACTTATTTCTGTAATGATGAAACTAAGTCTAACTATAATTAATGCCTAAGAGTTGCCCCTTGAAAGCCCTCTCTGTTGCTCAGATGTAGCCTCCCTCTAAGTCAACCTGCAAATAAGCTCACTACCTTCCCCACTATGTGGGACATGACTTCCAGAGATTTTCCTGGCAACATGGAACTTGACAATTCTCAGGGATGGGCCTCCCTGGCAATGGGGCTTAGACCAAAAGGAGGAAAGAAATAAAACAAAATAAAGTTTCAATGACAGAGATTTCAAATCAAGTTGGGACAAAGCCAACTTGAAAATCAAAGCCAGACAAAGTGAAGACTGCCACCCTAGGAATACTCTGGGCTTTATCTACAAAATCTATAAAAATTATTTCCCCAATGTAACATAGTTCTATTTCTTTTGTTTAAACCTATAATTCTCAATTTACTTAAGTTTATTTTTCAGAAAACCTCCAAATTATCCCTATGCCAGATAAGCCCTGAAACCCAGAGGTACCAGTCTCTTTAAGAATGATAACCATTCCTCTACCCCATGATGTTGATGCCCCTTCTTCAGCATGAAGAAGTCAAAGTGGTCTTCACCCAAAAATATCCCTCAAGATTGAGGGACATGTACAAAACAGAGAGGAAAGAATTGTAAGCAAGGGTTAAGAATTAACAAATAATTATGATTGTATAAAACAGAGAGGAAAGAATTGTCAAAAAGGGGTAAGAATCAACAAATAATTATGATTACAGAATCATTATATACATACCTTTGACTATATTATAAAATAGTCAAAGGTTAATATCTAAAATTACTGAAACTGCCTACACCGACCTCACCCTTGTGTACACTTGCTGTTGTGGTTGTTATTCTAGACTCATCTTACCTTTGTTTATGGTTATTTCAAACTGGGCTTGCCTTTGTGTATACTTACACAAGATGGTAACCACCCCACCCTCCCCTGTCTGAATCCAAAAATACCCTAAAATCCTCAAACTTGGGGAGGCAGATTTTTGGGCCCTTAGGCCACTGACCTCCTTTGCTAAACTAGCAAATAAACTCTTTCTATCTTTGAAACCCTGATGTCTCAGGAATTTGTCTTTGAAGTGCTTTGGGCAGAAAAAGGACCCACTTTTGTTCAGTATCAAGATTCCATGCCCTGTATTGTCCCCTTTTCTGGAGAAAACAAAAGTATTTACATGCATACTGGAAGCAGGCATGTATCAAGAGAGGATCTATAGTGATCTGGGTGGTGGGGTTATGGATGATTTATTTTCTTCTTTCTGCTTATTTGTAACTTGAAAACTTCTACAGTAGGTATGTGTATTTTATAATAAGAAGAAATTTAAAATATTATTTATTTTCATCTGTATTAGTCAGGGTTCTCTCGGGAAACCGAATCAACAGGAGATATCTGTCAATAATATGAGATTTTATAAGAGTCTCTCACGTGACCATGGGGATGCTCAAGCCCAGGTTCTGCAGGCAGGCTGCAAACCAGGGGCTCCGATGAAAGTCCGATGAAAGGTCCTTGATGAGTTTCTGGGAGAAGTTGGCTGTCCAAAGACGAGCCAGGGAATTCTTTCTGAATGTTGAAATCACTTCCCCTTTTAAGGCATTCAACTGATTGGATAAAAGAGTCATCCATTGCTGATGCAATCTCCCTGATTGATGCAGATGTAATCAGCCATCCACGTAGTAAACTCACTGGTGATCGAAGTCCATAAATGATCTTGTGTTACAATTAGCCCAGTGCTTCCTGGACCTATCACCTGGACACAATTACCTGGCCGAGTTGACACATTAGCCTAACCATCACAGCCCATCCCTTGTCAACTCGGCAACCATACACATTACCCTAAACCATAGTTAGTCTCTAAGTAAAAACAGTAACAGACAAGCATACATATATATTTCCGCCTAACAATTTTCAACTCCCCTGCGTACAACCGGAAACTCATTAATTCCCCACAGAATAGGTTGCAAGTCCTTGGGTAATATTCACTCTTAAACTTGACATCCTTAAATATTATGACATGAAATTAATACAACTTTTCATATGATAGGGGGAAAGGTTGGGGAAGAAAACAAAGTAATTCGTCTTGTTTACATATACAATCATACTCATAATGAAACAAGGAAGAAGGGTTCATGACGATTACAGTCCTCATTTCTGTAACTGGTCACATGGTCGAAGTTGATATTTATTACCACCTTCTTCCACTACACATTCCATGTTCCCGTTACCTTCAGCAAGCACTTCAGCTGGCTGTGGTTCTTTGCCTGGTGGGGTGACCCAAACTTTCATTCCCAAAGATTCTGGGCCATTGTTAGTCCTGCTTGAATTGGTTTGTTGCAATTTTCCATTGACTTTAATCACAGGGCAGGGGGCGGATGTGGCTCAAATGGTTGGGCGTCCGTTTCCCATAAGGAGGGACCTGGGTTCGATGCCCAGGGCCTCCTGGTAAAATAAAAAGAAAAAATATAGAAGGCGTGCAGGCCACCAGGCCCCGTGTGTGGGTGTGTCAGGCTCCACCGAGCCATGCAGCAGGGTGATGATGTAACAGGAGAGTGACACAAGGGAGAGCCAAGACGAGACACGCCGAAGAACCAGGAACTAGGGTGGTGCAGGTGGCAGAACGCCTCTCTCCCACATCGGAGGTTCCTAGGATCGAATCCTAGTGGAGAAGGATGAGAGGAGAGTGCAGGAAATGGACACAAAGAGTTGCCCAGCGAATGGAAGCAAAAACAGCAAAAATGGGGTGGGGAAAGGGGGGGTTAAAAATGGATAAAAGTAAAACAAATAAATAAATCTTAAAAAAAAAAAATCACAGGGCATGGCAGTACTAGGAGATGCCCTAGAGGATCTCCTGCATTCCAGGCAAACTCTCCTTTACCCCCATCATGTAGATGTAGTCCTATTTCCCCTTGATAGTCACCATCAGTCACCCCAGCCAGGACAGTAATTCCCTTCTTTGCCTGTTGATTCACAGGTAAAAGGAGCCCAAAGTAGCCAGGTGGCAGTCTTAACTTCCAGTTCAATGGAATCATTGTTGTGTTCCCTGGTGGCAGCACTCCTCCTTTTGGGACTAAAACTTGTAGACCAGCAGAGCTTAAGGTTGCAGGAACAGGAAGCAAAAATTTTCCTAGTGGGTCACTAGGGTTAATAGAGAGTGATGCCACTCCCATTTCTACCCCTTGATTCCTGGACCCATGAATCCTGGTTATGGAAGAAATAGCACCATAGAGAGGACGCTGATTTAGAGCATACACAGCCTCCTGGAGAACATTACCCTAGCCCTGCAAGGTATTGCCACTTAGTTGGCATTGTAACTGAGTCTTCAAAAGGCCATTCCACCGTTCTATTAATCCAGCTGCTTCAGGGTGATGGGGAACATGGTAAGACCAGTGAATTCCATGGGCATGTGCCCATTCCCACACATCATTTGCTGTGAAATGGGTTCCTTGATCAGAAGCAATGCTGTGTGGAATGCCATGGCGGTAGATAAGACATTCGGTAAATCCACGGATGGTAGTTTTGGAAGAAGCATTGCATGCAGGAAATGCAAATCCATAGCCAGAGTATGTGTCTATTCCAGTTAAAACAAATAGCTTCCCCTTCCATGGTGGAAGTGGCCCAACGTAGTCAACCTGCCACCAGGTAGCAGGCTGGTCACCTCGACGAATGGTGCCATATCTGGGGCTGAGTGTGGGTCTCTGCTGCTTGCAGATTGAGCATTCAGCAGTGGCTGTAGCCAAGTCAGCCTTGGCGAGGGGAAGTCCATGTTGCTGAGCCCATGCATAACCCCCATCCCTACCTCCATGGCCACCTTGTTCATGAGCCCATTGGACAATGACAGGAGTGCCTGGGGAAAGAGGCTGAGCATTAGCCACAGAGTGGGTCATCTTATCCACATGATTATTAAAATCTTCCTCTGTTGAAGTCACCCTCTGGTGAGCATTCACGTGGGACACAGATATGTTCATGTTTTTTGCCCACTCAGAAAGCTCTATCCACATACCTCTTCCAGACCTCCTTGTCACCAATTTTCCAATCATGTTCCTTCCAAGTCCCTGACCATCCAGCCAAACCATTGGCAACAGCCCATGAATCAGTGTACAAATGCACCTCTGGCCATTTCTTCTCCCAAGCAAAATGAACAACTAGATGCACTGCTCGAAGTTCTGCCCGCTGGGAGGATTTGCCCTCACTGCTATCCTTCAAGGATGTCCCAGAAAAGGGCTGCAGTGCCGCAGCTGTCCACTTTCGGGTGGCATTTACATATCGTGAAGAACCATCTGTAAACCAGGCCCGAGTTTTCTCATCCTCAGTCAACTGATTGTAAGGGACTCCCCAAGAGGCCAAAGCTGTGGGCTTGGAAAGAGAAAGTAACATGGCAGGGGTGGTGACCATGGGTATTTGGGCTACTTCCTCATGTAACTTACTTGTACCTTCAGGACCTGCTCGAGCCCTATCTCGTATATACCACTTCCACTTTATTATGGAGTGCTGCTGTGCACGCCCAACTTTATGGTTTGGTGGGTCAGACAATACCCAGCTCATGATAGGCAACTCAGGTCTCATGGTAACTTGATAGCCCATGGTTAAGCATTCAGTCTCTACTAAGGCCAAGTAGCAAGCCAAAAGCTGCTTCTCAAAAGGGGAGCAGTTATCTGCAGAGGATAGCAAGGCTTTGCTCCAAAATCCTAAGGGTCTGCATTGTGATTCCCCTATAGGGGCCTGCCAAAGGCTCCAGACAGCATTTCTATTTGTCTCTGAAACTTCTAGCACCATTGGATCTGCTGGATCATATGGTCCAAGTGGTAGTGCAGCTTGCACAGCAGCTGGACCTGTCACAGGGCCTCCTCTTGTTCCGGTCTCCAATCAAAACTAGCAGCTTTTCTGGTCACTGGGTAAATGGGCCAGAATAGCACACCCAAATGAGGAATGTGTTGTCTCCAAAATCTGAAGAGGCCAACTAAGTGTTGTACCTCTTTTTTGGTCATAGGAGGGGCCAGGTGCAACAGCTTATCCTTCACTTTGGAAGGAATATCTTGATAGGCCCCACACCACTGGACACTTAGAAATTTCACTGAGGTGGAAGGACCCTGTGTTTTTGTTGTATTTATCTCCCATCCTCTCTCACACAAATGCCTTACCAATAAGTCTAGTCTTTGCTACTTCTTGCTCACTACATCCTGTCAACAAGATATCATCAATATAATGGACCACTGTGATGTGTCGTGGGAGGGAGCGACATCAAGGTCCTTGCAGACAATATTATGACATAGGGCTGGAGAGTTGATATACCCCTGAGGTAGGAAGTGAAAGTATACTGCTGGCATTGCCAGCTGAAAGCAAACTGTTTCTGGTGGTCCTTATTAATAGCAATTGAGAAAAAAGCATTTGCCAGATCAACAACTGCATACCAGGTACTAGGGGAAGTGTTGATTTGCTCAAGCAATGATACCACATCTGGGACAGCAGCTGCAATTGGAGTCTCCACCTGGTTAAGTTTATGATAATCTACTGTCATCCTCCACGATCCATCTGTTTTCTGCACAGGCCAAATAGGAGAGTTGAATGGGAATATGGTGGGAATCACCACCCCTGCATCCTTCAGATCCTTGATGGTGGCACTAATCTCTGCAATTCCTCCAGGAATCCAGTATTGATTTACTATCTTTCTAGGCAGGGGCAGTTTTAGATGCTTCCACTTGGCCTTTCCAACCATAATAGCCCTCACTCCACAAGTCAGGGATCCAATGTGGGGATTCTGCCAGTCACTGAGTATGTCTATTCCAATTATGCATTCTGGAACTGGGGAAATAACCACAGAATGGGTCCGGAGACCCACTGGACCCACTGTGAGATGGACCTGAGCTAAAACTCCATCATTCACCTGACCTCCATAAGCCCCTACTCTGACTGGTAGACCACAGTGACGTTTTGGGTCTCCTGGAATTAATGTCACTTCTGAGCCAGTGTCTAATAATCCCCGAAATGTCTGATCATTTCTTTTTCCCCAATTCACAGTTACTTTGGCAAAAGGCTGTAGGTCTACCTGGGGAAAGGTGGGAGGAAGATTAACAGTATAAATTTTTGGTACATCATCCATAGCTTACATTTGGTACTGTTTTCTCTACACCCCACTCCTGGTACCAAGCTGTATTAGTCAGGGTTCTCTCAGAAAACAGAATCAACAGAAGACATCTGTCAATAATATGAGATTTTATAAGAGTCTCTCATGCGACTGTGGGATGTACAAGTCCAGGTTCCACAGACAGGCTGCAAGCCAGGGGCTCTGATTAAAGTCCAATGAAAGGTCCTTGATGAGTTTCTGGGAGAAGTTGGCTGTCCAAAGACGAGCCAGGAAATTCTTTCTGAATGTTGAAATCACTTCCCCTTTTAAGGCATTCAACTGATTGGATAAAAGTGTCACCCATTGCTGATGCAACCTCCTTTATTGATGCAGATGTAATCAGCCATCAACGTAGTAAACTCACTGGTGATTGAAGTCCATAAATGCTCTTGTATTAAAATTAGCCCAGTGCTTGCTGGACCTAACACCTGGACACAATTACCTGGCCAAGTTGACACATTAGCCTACCCATCACATCATCATACTAGAGTTTCCTTTCCCAAAGATATTTTCTCCTACTGTTGGTTCTGCCAAGTCATAAGGCTCAAGTGGCTGGGCAACTTGGAGCACAATCAGTACTTGCTGTAGAATCATTTCTTATTCCAGGCCCGATTCAAATTTGGCACCCATATGGGTTACCCAGTAAGTGAATCAAAGCTGCATGTCCAAATGGAGTATAGGAGCCTCCAAAATCCAAAAAGGCCCACCAAGCTTTGTACCTCATTCTTAGTGGTGAGCAAGGCAAGGTGCAGCAGCTTGTCTCACTTTAGAACGAATGTCCCCAAATGCCCAAGACCACTGGACTCCAGAAACTCACCAAGATGGCAGCACCCTAGACTTTCTTTGGGGTTATTTTCCATCTGGTGGCATACACAGATCTTGCTAAGGCATCAAGGGAGTTTGCTATTTCCTGGTCACCACATCAATTAGCACAATGTTATGAACTGTGGGATATCAAAATGATCAAGATTCCTCCAAACTATATTATGATGGAGAGCAGAAGAGTTGACATAGCCCTAGGGAATGACAATAAAGCTATTCTTTACCTGCTGTAGAAAAACAAACCTCTTCTAATTTTCCTTAGTGGCTGAAATAGAAAAGAAAGAATTTACCAGTTCAAAAGCCGCATAACAGATACTAGGAACTATATAGATCTTCTGTAGTAAAGATTACCAAAACTCTAGGGAAATGATGATTTTTTAATAAATGGTGCTAGAAAAATAAATTTTGACTTCTACCTTATCCCATAGACAAAAATCAGTTGCAGGTGAACTGGCAATCTAAATATAAAATACAAAGGGCTTCCATGGAGCAAGATAATGTATTTGCAATACATCTATTGCAAAAAGACTTGTTTCAGAAGATACAAGGAATTCCTGAAAATCATTAAGAAAAAGGTAGATAATCCAATGGAAAACTTGGGCAAAAGACTTCAACAGGCACTTTACAAAAGAGAATCTCCAAATGGCCAAAAATTTATGAAGAGAAGTTCAATTTCATCAATCATCCGAGAAATGCAAAATAAAACCATAATGCAATACTACTAAACACCCACCAAAATCACTGAAATAAAAAAAGACTAACAATACCAAGCATTGACGAGGATGTAGAGGAATTGGAATTCTCATATACTGTTCATAGGAGTATCAAGTGGTATAAACACTTTGGAAAATTGTTTGGCAGTACCTAGTAAAGCTAAAAATGTTATGCCCTATAACCCTTAGGCTTAATACCGGAACCTGAGTTAGAAGCTGCAAATCCCTCCTAAGGCAACTCGAGATATGTTGACCTTGAGTTTTTTCCTCCTATAGATGCCAAATTGCATCTGAGTAAGCTCCCAACTGTTTTATTTCCAGGGGTCCTGTAGTTATCACCACAGATCACTGTAGGTCAAGCATTCTTATTTCTTCTTCTCCATCCCTGTCACTTATTGTGGTAATAGGCACAGTGGTTAAGCACTCTTGCCTCCTGGTTAAGCATTGCAACCTTGAGGGTCTATTATTCTCATTGAGATAGGGAATCCAGTATTATCCCCAAACTACAGAGTATAGCCACTATATAGCTCATCAAAGATGCTGGTGAACCCACCACCACTGAATTTCTGAAGGCCATCCCAGATACATGGTTAGTGGGTGAACAGAGTGGGGTTGTACAGAATAGGAAATTTCTATAGAATTCCGGTTTCCCTGAGCCAATTCTAGCCCACCACCTGTTTTGGTAAATAAAGTTTTATTGGAACACAATCACACTCATTCATTTACATATTGTCTATGGCTGCTTTTGTGCTACAACATCATAGTTGAGTAGACACGACAGAAACTGTATGGCCCATAAAGTCTAAAATATTTACTTTCTGGTCCTTTACAGAAAAAGCTTATTGACTCCTCTGCTCTACAGTATGCCAGGGATGTTCTAGCATTTTTACTTCACTAACTGTATGCCATCGGTCCAATTATCAAATGCTGCATAACAAGTCACCCCAAAACTTAGTGGTGCCAAACAATAATAATCACTTATCTTTACCAGTTTGTGTGGATCCAGAATTTGGGGGCATCTTAGCTGGGCAATTCTGACCCAGAGTTCCTCATGAGGTTGCAGTCAGATGGTGGCTGGGGCTGGGGTCATCTTGAAGCCTTTTTCATTCAAATATTTGGTGCCTAAGCTAGGAAGACTTAAACAGCTGGGGCTTCTCAGGCATCTCTGTCTCTAAATAGCCTCTACACACAATCTCCCCAGCTTATAGTCTCAGCATAGCTGGCCTTCTTCCACATCAGCTCAAGGCTCCCAAGGTGCATGCTTGAGAGAGCCAGGCAGAAGCCTATTGTCTTTTATGACCTAACCCCAGTAGTTCCTCAGCATCACTTTCACTTCATTCTTCTATTGGTTAAGGAGAAGAAGTATCTATCCTTGAAGATATTCAAAATCATGTCATAGAAAAGAATATGGCATGGGATTTACATTAGTGCCAACACCTTGGAAAGCACAACCTACCATACCATGTCTGAGTCCAGATTTTGATTAACCAGCTTAGCACACTATTAAATCAACTCCCAGAAACTAAAACCAAAACATTAAATCCGGAGTCTTGGGTGAGTACTCCTATGTTAACAAATTCAGGCAAGGGTCTTAAATTTTGTCCTTTTTGGACAAACCTTTAGACTAACACCTTTAGAACCCACCCTAACGTGTGCTCCTCAGACTCCTGCCAACAGAAATTAGCAATGTAATTCTTTCTTTATATAAGCTCCCTCTTTCCAGACCAGGCTTTGTACCTCTCCATTAGAGCTCTGTTGGGTTGTAACACTTGGTAGGGACCTAGAGGTGATAAGTGGTATGCATTAGCATGGGATGCAATTGCCAAGTATTCCCATTTAAAAGGCATTTAGCAGAGAAGGGCTTGTTCCCTCAGAGAGGGGTGGGGCTGCTTCTCCTGCAAGGGAATTACGGAGAATTTATAGATTCAGAGTTCTCAGTCTTGTCCATGTCTGGCCAAATGTCTTCATCTCTTGCCTCCTAGTCCCATTCATGCCCCACCAATAGCCTTACCTAACAAGCTTAAATATTTAGTTGGCGCGGTAACGTGTCACCTTTTACCCCTCAGCTGCATCAACTCTGCAATTACAAGAGATGAAGGATTCCTTCAAAGCAGGCATGGTGGCCTCCTGTTTCCCTGTGTGTATCCTTAATTCTGTGTTCATAGCTTTTCATTTCTCTTACTCTTGGTTGTCAGAAGAAGCCAGGTGACTCCACAATCTTTATAAACACTATTATTACTATAGCAACTAAGTCCCGCCGCCACTTGATCTCCCAGTGCCTTGCCCTCCACCTGCACTTCACCTCTTGATACCCCACAGTGCTAATTTGAGTAATCATGATGTCACTACATGCCATCAATTGCCCATATCGCTTCCTCCTCTCACCCCTGTTAAGGAAGCAATCTTCCTGCTTCTTGAACATAACATACAACCCAATCCCAAAATCCTGTAAATGGATCTGTTTTCAGAGCATAAAATGAACTAAAATAAATTATAATTGGGTGCTACCCCCATGGAACGCCAGAAACATAACACAAATGACAACCGTCCTCTCATTTTACTTAGGCTGAATTTTCAGCCCCATGGCAACCAGGATGCAGAACTCAGTCTTTTAATTGATTTCCATTTTTAAAAATCCAATTACTGTTAGCATTTTGCAAGCTTTTCTGGTTGTCTGAACTGAATTTTGCAGGCACTGGAAAGGATATTACATAACTTTTCACTCTAAAATTTCTAGTCTGTCATTCCTTAAACCCAAATTCTCTCCTTCCCCCCATTCAGCCACCAGGAATTTCTCTTCTCTTCCCACCGCTACGTGGCTATTAATTAAGCACTTCCTTAGGGGTTCTTGCTTTCTACCTGAAACAGAATATCAATGAACTTCTTCCAAACAGTGTTTTTTCCAAAAGAATGTGGGTGAATTAAATTTCCTCTCTCATTATTTTCTCATCCCCAGCATGTAGCTCAATGACTGTCACATAAAGCATAAAATTGTAATAAGAATAACAATAATTCTTTAAAGTTTTAAATGTTTACTATGTATTTAATATCCCTTATTTCTTTTAATCTTCACAATAATACTATGTCTTGGATGTGTAAATTTTATTGTTATCTCCAACGTACTTATGAGGAAACTGAGGCTTAGAAAGTTTAAGGAATGTGCTCAAGGTTATATCCACCAGGTAAGTGAGAGAACCAGCTCTCTTTGACTCTAAAGCCACTCTAGACTCTATGTCTTCACTCAATTGTGTTTATAGAATGAATAGCCAGATAAAGAGCTCTGATAAAGCCTCTACATATTTTTAATTCTTATTACTTTGTTTCCATATGATTTTGTTGACCTTAAACAAAATTTCCTAGTCTTATCACCAACCCTCTTCACAGGACTGGGCTATTTATGACTCCATTAATGATTACATGTAACAGAAACTAACTCTGGCTAAATAAAGCAGAAATAAAGAGAATTATTGAAAAGGAATGGGGTAGCCTACAAAATTAAAGCAACAGCTAATCAACAAGTCTTGAAAGAACAGTATCCAGACAAAACCCGGCAAGGAAATAGCAGGAACTAACGGACAGCCTCTTTAGGCCTCCACCATTGGGATGAATCAGCTTCAACTATTTTCAGTTCTTGTGTCATTCTGTTTCAAGCCTCAAATTCCAGCAAGAGTCTGACTGACATCCTTGGATCCCCTGTCCACCCTTTAGCCAGAGGATGGGGGTTGGGGGAGGGATGGGGCACCTTGATTGACAATTCTGCCAGCACTGCGTTAAGAAAGGAAAACTAAGGGGCAGCAACCAAAAGAAGGTTTCATGGGTGGTAGGCAGGCAGACACAAGATGTCTGCTGCAGTGACTTTTAACATATCTGCAGAGAAGAAAGATGTCTACTATTGAAAATACTCAAAGAAATGCACTATAGACACAATTTCTATAGAAACTGTCCAAATGTTTTGAGCACTGTTTCCCAACAGGATCACTTTTAATACAAAAAAAAAAAAAAGCTCTCATGGACCATCTAGTGTTGTCTTAAATTGCTTTTTACTGCAATGTTACTTAGATGAAAACAAGCATAAAACTAAGTATTTAAAATCCTTGGAGTTATAGCACTTATGAAATTATTAAACCACAATAAATTTTAAAGTTCAATTCAAACAAAATGACAAAACCAATATAATTCAAATGACTTACATAAATTTAACTTGACAGATGATATTTTTCTGAAACTGATCTGCTGCTCCCAATATGAATATAGTACTGACTGCTTCATTCCAAGTATTTTGGAGTTCAGCATTGCTATGCTATTGCATGCTTTGTGATTGCTCAATTCTCCCACCACTCATATCTCTTCAATCCACTGGGAAACCTTGGGACAGCAGGTCCAGGTTATCATTTGGTCTGCACTTAGTGTGAAAATATCTCTGCTCTTTTTTTATTAGCCCATAATAATTAGAGTAGTATTATTTGATGTTAATGAATCAGAAACACAAATGCAAACAGGGACATTAAAATTCTTAGTAATATCAGTTATAAGATGGGCACCAAATGATCCTAACAGGCTGATATTAAAATTTTTGCAATTATCTTAGAAATATAAATGCAAGTTTTAAACATTCTTACGTAGAACTCACAGATAATCTGAGAATACATCCTGGGAATCTCAGGAATCATGACCCTTAGTTTGAAAAACAGTGGTTTCCAGTAATGGCCTCACCCTCAGAATAAAGGTGTAGCTCCTTTAAAGAGTATCACAATCATTTGCTGCTATAAATCCCTAGATATGTATTTGGTGTAAAATTATGTCCATATGCATTCTGAGAGTTCCAATGCCAAGAATTTTCTGCATGTTGTCATTTAAAGTAGAAAAAGACCTTAGAGCCTCTTGAAGATTTCAGTTTAGTAGGTGAAAGCTCCAATTTCTAGGAATGCATTAATACATATTTTAACCATTAATATATGTGCCTGTAAACTTATTTGGCTTCTTTATCGACTGGATAAAAAACAAACAAACACGTAAACTGAATTCATGGGTAGAGGTTGGGATTCAGACCATTCCTCTAGTTATAAAATATGTAATACACAAATATAAATTGTTAATAAAACAAAATGCTAAAAATTATCTAGCTAATTCTTCTAAGTAAATGCATATATGGAGATTTTACTTCCTAGTGATTGTGAAATGCAGTGCTTGATTTTGAAATATTTCTAACCCAGTAAGATTAAATCACATTCTGCTCTAGTATAAAAGATAATTCATCATAACCCAATTTTACATGCATTGACTTTCTAAATAAATTCTAAAAATTATTCTAAATTCTATGGCTGAGTTAGATTAAGAATTATTGCATCTGAAAATAAGACAACGTTGACAGCTGAAAAGAAATGTGAGGTAAGGAAAAGTAAGACAAGTGGGATCGGATGAGTTCTCCATAAAAATTCAAATTTTGCATTGATATTTCTAAGATAATCTCAAAAACTTTAATATCAGCATGTTAAAGGTTATCTGGGTGACAATCTATATTAAAACAATGAGAAAGATTTTGATGGTCATTGGTGAAATTAGTCTCAATTTATAATCATGCCTGTTTGCAAGCATATTGGAGACATGAAAAAATGACACAGACTATTTCAGTGGAGATTAGCTCTTGCGTAACTCATATAGGAAAAAGCCACCTCGTGTGTACTAGTTTCGAATGCCAGAAGTAATTGTTGAGCCCCTCGAATTATCCTGAGTGTGTAGATGAACAGAACTAGTCGATGTACTAGGTTTTATGAAGAGTGTCTATGCAGAAACCTCTTCCTAATGTTTAGTTTCATTTTAGTCAAAATATAAGTATCCTTAACTTCCACAGTCAAAAATTCAAAGAATCTTCCTTTAACAGAAATATATTTAGGGTAAAATATTTTGTCAACATTTTTATATCACTGTATGAAAACTTTCATGATGAAGTTGGTCATACGAAAGAATGTAGTGCTGGGCAAGTTTAATTGTTTTTTGCACAATTCAAAATAGTTAACATTTGGGTAATAAAAAAAAAAAGTTTTAGAGATTTCCTGCATCATCTCTCACTTTAAAATGTCGCCTTTTTCAGTACCTTGATACACGAGAAAAATTAGAAAATTGTAGAAATATTAGAAAACCTATGGATTGTCTCTCTGTTACAAGTCTTGAGTTTGGAAGGCGGTAAACTGTCCTGCAGAAAATGTCAAGCGTCTTCATGGTCTTCATTGTCTAACTGGATATGAGCTAGCTTAAGAGCACCATGTGGTAGAGTAAAAGGACTGGGCTTTGCCAACCAGGTCTGGGGCTGAATACAGACTTGGCCATTTATTAACTGTGATCTTGGGTGCATCCCTTAACCACTCTGGACTGCAGCTTCCTAATCAGGTAAAGAAGATAGTAAGACTTACCTGTAAGAGTAGAAGAACTTGGTTTCTTTTCTGCCTCTCTACTTAATTGCAATTATAAGTCATAAAACCTCTCTGGGTACACCTATCTTCTACTAAGAATGAAAATATTGTGGTTATCAATTGAAACAATATTATCTCCCACCCCAGGGGCATTTGGAAATATGTGGGGTGTTTTTTTCGGTTGTCACAAAAAAAGAGGGTATCAGGAATGCTAAAATTAAGGGGCTACAGGGATGCCCTCTCATGTGGAGGATAGTCTAATATAGTATAACAAAGAATTGTCCCATCCAAAAAACCAACCTTGCTCCATTGTGAAGCTAAACTAAATCATCTCTGAAGTTCTTTCTAGTGTGATATTTCATAATTTTATTTCATGCCATTGTTTCTTGACAACTATTTTAGATGAACCAGAAAATAAGATGCTATGAGCCACAATGACACACATGAGTATGTTTATCAAAACAAAGATTCACAGAATAAAGAATTTGCTTTGTTTGGTTGGAATGAAGTGCTCAGAGCAAGTTTAAGAGTGCGTGAGAGAGAAGCTTTCGTGGAAACAATTCCTAAGGCAATTTCACTATGGAAAGTAAAGGCAACTCACATTTCAGGAGCACAGTTGCAAATATTTTTACATGGACTATATTTTTACATATAGCATCCCTTTGCCATATGTCCTATTTTCCCCATTTTACAGATGATGGAATCTACCCACAGCTCCAAGGATATTTTTTTCAATCTAGGTGGTCAGAATAAAACTTAAATTGGTGTGTGTTTCTGAAATCATAGAAAAGAAGTATAACACAGAGGAAACATTAACATACTACACCATGTCCTCAGAGTCCCTCCTAATCTGCCTTTAGATCCTGTGGTCCAGTGTACCCACCACCGCCACCAGCAGCACCAACACAGGAGGTTTCTGAACATCTCCACATATCAGCATCCAGGCCTACCTGACCTGAGGCTTCAAAGAGAAGAGGAAATTCTTCATTCATCTCAGGCTAAGGCCCATCTTGTTTGTCCCAATCTCCTTCTCCAGGATTGGTCTCTTTCCAGAATGACTGGCATTTGTACTTTCCATTCCTTTCAGGAGAAACTACAGCTCCACTCACAGGAGTGTAGTATTGTTCTTAAGCCCCAAAGGCATCAGAACGTATTTCAATACCAGTATGTTTGCCAAATGGATTATTCAGTCTTTAATAATGCCAAGTGGGGTCAGCCACAATCCTATCCATATTCTTTTGCTCCAAGCTTGGCATAGTCTCTTCCCCAGCATAAGGGAAGAGAAGACTGTGGCCTGTGTGTGTTTCCAGATTCTTCAGGGTCTCCGCTCCTGAACATTCATTGCTCCAGTCTCTGGAGCAGTAACATACAAAATAGCATGGCCAGATCTGGACCGAAAAACTCCACCCCTAAAGGAAAGATAATAGGCAGCAGAGCAGTTCTGCCCACGGTGATGGCTCTATGCACATAGTTAGACAAAGTGTTTAGGTCACACTTCTCCATTCCAGAAGAGGCTCTCTGCTCCACATTTTATTACTAAAGGCCTGTCGGGAGCAGTTTCCCCAGAACAAAGGGACAGCCTACTCAATAAATTAAAAGTCAGGAGATTGAAAATGACAGTTTATCCTGGTTCAGCTCATCAAGGGTTCAGACATTCATATCAGTGTTAAGACCATGTGTTACAATTCAACAAAAATTAATTAATTGCTTATCAAGTGCTATATTTGACATATAATCTTAACAAACAAAATTAATTATGAAGAAGAGCTCCAGATTCTGGAATAAACATGTATAGAAATTCAGTCACGGGGGCGGGTGTGGCTCAAATGGTTGGGCGTCCGTCTGCCATATGGAGGGACCTGGGTTCGATCCCCGGGACCTCCCGGTAAAATAAAAATATATATATAGAAGGCGCATGGGCTGCCAGGCTCTGTGTGCCGGTGAGCCACCAGGCCCCGGGAGCCATGCAGCAAGATGATGACGTAAAAGGAGAGAGACAAGACGAGAAGCTCCGAAAGCTCTGAAAACCAGGAGCCGAGGTGGCGCAGATGGCAGAACACCTCTCTCCTACATCGGAGGTCTTCAGGATCGAATCCTGGTGAAGACTAGAGGAGGAGGATGAGAAGAGATGAAACAGACACAGAGAATTGCCCAACGAATGGACACAAAACAGCAAATGGGGAAGGGGGGCGGTTTAAAATGGATTAAGTAAATAAATAAATCTTTAAAAAAAAAAAAAAAGAAAGAAAAAAATTCAGTCACAAGTTCCTGATAAACTAATTCTAGCAACAGACCTTCTCTGCCATATATCTCTTTGACCATATATCTCTTTGACAACCCTGAGAATTCTGATTCCAGTATTATCTGATAGGCATGTTTAGAAAAGAAAGAAGGGGGGTGGTAATGGGATAGTTGAAAATAGCAAATGAAGGTAAATCATTGAGCATTTCTGTAATGAGGCCTTAGGGAGGCTGCTAGAAGCCTACTTCCTTAGGATTATACTCTGGGATTGTACAGGAGGAAGGAACTAAGACATACATAAGGGGGTCTGACAGGCAGGGCTGGACAGAGACACAAAGGTGCCCCAGGAAGGCCAGAAAATTAGTATGTCTTCAAATGCATGCTATTTTTTAAAGTGGCTCTACATTTATTTAGTGGGGTTAGAGATTTTTATTATTTTATTAAAAAGCACACATACCTCTACTTTCTTTTCTCCTTTCCTTCTCTTCCATTGCCTTCCCTTCCCTTCTCTTTTCTTCCTGAATAATTCAGTCCAAAGACCATTATGTGGGGCAGACCAACATAGGTGTCTGCACCAGAGGGTGGTGAAGCCACAGTGGCCCAGAGCAGGGTGTCAGAACTCAAGCAAGTGGAAGACGGTGTCCACGCACACACAGCCCAGTATGGGGCATCAAAGCTCAAGCTGGATGAGGAGGGTGTCCTCACAGTTTTGGTGGCCAGCAGGGTGCTGGAGCCCAAGCAGGGTGAGAAGGTTCTTTGTGAAGGGACAGCCCAGCAAGGGGTGTCAGCACCCGAGGGCAGTGAGGAGGGCATCTGTGCAGGGGAAGGGATGGTGCAGAGAGGGCAGACTGAGTAAATACAGGGGACTGATCCAAGGAGTAGGTGAGGTAACAGTAGCCAGGTTTCTCCCGCAGAAGGGAGGTCCAAGTACGGAAAGAGAGAAAATGAGAATGAGCTCTGTGGTGTTGGATTAGAATTGGAGGTATTGGTTGTAAAATCATGGTTCAATAAATACAGATAGATATACAAATAAATATAGATGTAAATGTGTGTATGTATAAAATATGCATACACACATATATCAAGAGAGACAGAGACAGACAGACAGAGGCAGAGAGAGACAGAGAGACTGCGATCTGCCCACTAAAAGGGCCTGGGGGCATTAGCACCCCAATACCAATTAACACACCTAATGTCTAGATCTTGAATTCCAAGTGCCATTTCCCAGTAAAATGAACCAGGGTTCCTTGAAGAAATGGCTGGTTTCAGGACTGGGACAGGAAAAGTATAAGATGAGCCTGGAACATCCTGTACCAGAGAGTGAGAAGTGCTCAAAGAATGACAGGACATATCAAAAGGACACACGGAAGCCATTCTGAATAGGGGCCAAAATGGGGGCAATTTGACTATCAAGATAAATAATAGTAGGAATAGATTTTATCCCTAACACATGAACCCAAATTGATATAGATAAACAATCAATGAATTATAAGTTTAATAAGGTATGGGATGGTTTCAAAGTCCTTCCCCTCAAATACTTATTAGTTAAAAGGGAAGAAAGAGAAGCCTTGGGTGGGAGCAGATTCTGTACTCTATTTGCAATTTTTCTATAAGTTTATGATTATTTCAACTTTTTTTTTTTTTTTTTTTTTTGAGGCACCAGGGCCACCAGTGATTGAAACCGGGACCTTGTATGTGGGAAGCTGGCACTCAACCACTGAGCCACATCAGCTCCCTTCAGTTGGTTTTTTCATTTGTTTGCCTGTTACTTGTTTTTATTTTTAGGAGGCACCAGGAACCGAACCTGGAACCGCCCACGTGGGAAGTAGGTGCTTAATTGCTTGAGCCACATCCACTCCCTAAAAATATTTTTAAGTACATAAAGAAACACTAATTCAGTTCCACTAGTTGAAACAGAGTCACTGATCTGAAAAGATTCAACAAAACATTTCCCATTTTTCCTGTAGTCCTTGCCTTTCGAAATTTTCTAATCCTGGCCAATTACTTAGAAGCAGATTAAACAATAAAATAAATCCATCATTTCCCAGGAAGTTCCCTGTGCCATGCTTTACTCAGTTTCAGGATTCCAGTTGACTGGAGCTGCTGACTTTCAGTTGACTGGATGAGACTGCATGTGGACACTGCAAAAATATTTAAGAGGCTCTCTGCCTAGAGGAGCCCGCACCAAATCTTGGTGTGTATTTCTGTCTTTCTCTCCCATTTCTCAGCGAGCTCTGCTCTTTCCCCCATTTCCCAAATAAATTATTTTTACTGGCCTAAATAAAAAAATATATATATATATATTTAAGAGACATACTTTGGCACTCAAGTTATTTTATTTCTGCTAAAGGAGCTGTCTGCAGAAACAATATGCCATTTCACAACTTTATTCTAGTATCAAGTACTGCCCTGGGAGGAGGCTCCCCAGGCTCTGTTGGGAGCATCATACTCAGAACTATGAGTGAGTGTGAGAAATGACTGTCAAAAGTCCTGACTCAGGAAGTGGATGTGGCTTAAGTGATTGAGCTCCCACCTACCATATGGGAGGTCCCTGGTTCAGTTCCTGGTGCCTCCTAAAGAAGACAGCGAGCTAGAACGATGGGCAGGCACAGCAAGCTGATGCAACAAGAGACACAAGAAGAAAAAACATAATGAGAGACACAAGAAAGCAGGGAGTGGAGGTTCCCGGTACCTCCTAAAGAAGACAAGCAAAACAGCTAGCAGACGCCACGGGCAGGCATGGCGAGCTGATGCAACAAGATGACACAAGAGACACAAGAAGAAAAACATAATGAGAGACACAACAAAGCAGGGAATGGAGGTGGCTCAAGCAATTTAGCACCTCTCTCCCACATTGGAGGTCCAGGTTTTGTTCCCAGTGTCTCCTAATGAAGACGAACAGACACAGCAAGCGCAAACAATGGGAGGGGGAGAGGGGAATAAATAAATAAAATAAATAAAATAAATCTTAAAAAAAAGTCCTGACTCACAGAACACTTGAATAGAGACACAGACACAAAGGGAAACAATGCCTCTTACTGTACATGTTATATCCACTAAAACCAAACAAGTTTGCATGTATATTATTGAAAGTGCAGAAGAAGGAAATCCTAATAAGTTTCTATCAAGCAAGGGAGTGCCCATTTAAACAGTTTGTATCATACCCATATTGCGATTTTTTTTTTACTAGAGAAGTTGTGGGTTTAGAGAATAATCATGCATCAAATACAAGATTCCCATATACTACCTTATTATTAACATCTGGCATTGGTGTGGTATATTTGTTAGAATAGATAAAAGCACATTTTTTGAATGTACTATTAATTATAATCCATGGTTTAATTTATGGGTAACTGATTGTGTTGTGTTTCAAGTATTTTTTAAATCTTTATTCTAGTAACATATGTACAACCTAAAATTTCCCTCTTTAACCACAATGAAATATATAATTCGGTGGTGTTGACTATATTCACAGTGTTGTGCCACCATCACCAATATCCCTTACCCAAATTTTTCCATTATCCCTAATAGAAATTCCATAAATTTTGAGCCTTAACTCCCTCTTCCCTTTCCCTACCCGTTCCCCTAGTAACCTGTATTCTTGATTCTAACTCTATGAGTTTCTTTATTATAATTATTTGATATCAGTGAGATCATACAATATTTGTCCTTGTGTGTTTGGCTTATTTCATTGAACGAGGTCTTCAAGGTTCATCTATGTTGTCAAATACAGCTGAATATTCCATTGTGGGTGTTTGTGTGTGTGTGTATACCACATTTTGTTTACTCATTCATCGGTTAATGGACACATGAGTTGCTTCCATCTTTTGGCAATTTTGAATAATGCCACAACGAACATCGGTGTGCAAATATCTGTTTGAGTCCCTGCTTTCAATTCTTTTACATTTATACCTAGTAGTGGGATTGCTGGATCATATGGAAAATCTATACTTAATTTTCTCAAGAACAGCCAAACTGTGTTCCACAGTGACTGCACCATTTTACATTCCCACCAGCAATAAGTAAGTGTTCCTATTTCTCCACATCCTGTCTATTTTAGTCAGGGTTCTCTAGGGAAACAGAACCAACAGGAGACATCCATAAATAGTATGAGATTTTATAAAAATTGTCTCACACAACCATGGGGATGCACAACTCCAAGTTCCATAGAATAGGATGCAAGCCAGGGACTCCAATGAAGGTCCTCGAAGAGCTCCCCAGGAGATGCTGGCTATCTGAAGTAGAGATGGAAATTCCTTCTCTGAATGCTGAAATCACTTCTCCTTTAAAGGCAGGCTTGAGGTTGGGTGTCCTTCTCAGGGCATGGAGGAGGTTGGATGGCCATCTTTTCAGGGCAGACCATTTACAGGTTTATCTGGCAACATCTCAGCAAAATTTAGGGTCCCAATGTCCCCACTGCCATCATCATCAACCCATATGTTTCCATACCAATCCTCAGGATTCCACTCCTTCCCAATCAATGCCCTCACATTAACAGCTGACACCCAGGAAGGTTGAGGTTTTAGTTTCTGTTGTAACTCTGCTACTCACACAATGAGTATCTGGATCTGGTTTTCAGAGATCACAAATCTGAAGCTGCACGAAACAAGATTTTCTTTCAGGGCACACACAGAAACTTTCACATCATTCATACAGCACCTAAGTTGCAAATTTGAAGCCTTCAGCTTATCCTTTTCTTTTATAATTGTATCCAATGTATTTAGGAACAACCAGCCAACACCATTGTACCTTTTAACTCCACAAAACTTGGATAGTGTTAAAAACACTGTCACCCACAGCCTTGCATCTTATAAGCATGGAAGTAGTCCTATCCATTGGTGACATTTTGCATATCTCTATTGCCAACTCATGCCATTGACTGTCATGACCTCTTGATTATTGGAAACAGAGTCATGAGTGCCCTTGAATCTAATCAGAGTATAGAGCCAACTGCAAAAATCCCAGAACCAATTCAGAAATCCCATTTTTAGGATTCTGTTTCTCAAGAACTACTCCCAGTACCAAGCTGTATTAGTCAAGGTTCTCTAGGGAAACAGAACCAACAGGAGATATCTGTAAATAGTATGAGAGATTTTATAAAATTGTCTTCATGTGACCATGGAGATGCACAACTCCAAATCCCGTAGGATAGGCTGCAAGCCAGGGACTCTGATGAAGGTCCTTGATAAGTTCCCCAGGAGATGCTGGCTGTCTGAAGTAGAGATGGAAATTCTCTGAATGTTGAAATCGCTTTTCCTTGTAAAGCCTTCAACTGATTGGATGAGATGTCACTCATTGCTGACAACAATCTCCTCAGTTAATTGTAAATGTAATCAGCCATCTATGCAATCAACTCACCGATAATTAAAGTCCATGAAATGCCCTCGTATTACAATTAGCCCAGTGCTTGCTTGACCAAATAACTGGGCACCATTACCTGGCCAAGTTGACACATTGGCCTAGCCATCACAATATTTAACACTTGTAATTTTTTCTTTTTGTAATAGTAGCCATTACAATGGGTGTGAAATGGTATCTCATTGTGGTTTTGATCTACATTTCCCCGATGGCTAATGATGTTGAGCATATTTGCATGTGATTTTTAGCCATTTGTATATCCTCTTTGGAGAAATTTCTATTCAAGTTTTTTCTCATTTTTTAACTAGGTTGGTCTTTTTGTTGTTGAGTTGAAGGATTTCTTTATATATTATGGATATTAAACCATTATCAGATATGTGGTTTCAAAATATTTTCTCTCTCTTAGCCCTGCCTTTGCTGGATCCCATAGTTTTGGTATGTTGCATTTTCATTTCATTCACATCAAAATATTTCTTAATTTTATTTGTGATTTCCTCTTTAACCCATTGACTGTTTAAGAGTACATGGATATGGGGGGTGGGCGGTAAAAATGGATAAAAGTAAATGAATAAATAAATAAATCCTTAAAAAAATGTAAAGGGGAGGAAGATACGGACTATAGTTGGTAGTAATACTTTGACGATGCTCTTTCATGATTTGTTAACAAATGTTTCACAACAATGCAGGGTGTTTGTGGTGGGTGATGTGTGGGAGCCCTGTATGATGTTATGCATGTTTGTTTTGTAAGTTCACGATGTTTACTGAACACTTATAGTTTATGTATGTTCACGTATAAATGATACACTTCAATAAATTGTTAAAAAAAAAAAGAGTACATTGATTAATTTCCACATATTTGTGGGTGTTCCAATTCTCCTTCTGTTTTTGATTTCTAGCTTCATTCCATTGTGGTCAAAGAATATACGTTGTATGATTTCAGTACTTTTTAATTTACTGAGACTTGTTTTGTGACCTAAGATATGATCTATCCTTGAGAATGATCCACGTACAATAGAGAAGCATGTGTATTTTCATGCTTTGGGTGAAAAGTTCTAAATAGGTCTGTTAGTTCTAGCTGGTTTAAAATATTGTTCAAGTCTTATTTCTTTATGATCTTCTTCCTAGTTGTTCTATCCATTATTGAAAGCAGTACATTGAAATCTCCTACTTTGAATGTAGAACCATCTGTATTTCCCTTCCAATCTGTCAATATTTGCTTCAACATTTTGGGGCTCTGCTGTTAGGTGCATATATATTTATAATTATAATTTCTTGTTGAATTGACCTATTTATCAGTATATAATCACCTTTGTCCCTCATAACAGTTTTTTACATAAAGTTTATTTTATCTGATATTAATATAGCTCCCCAAGCTTTCTTTTGGTTACTATTTGCTCTCTTTTGTCACTACTTGAATGGTATATGTTTTTCTATCCTTTCACTTTCAACCTATTTATGTCTTTGAATTTAAGGTGAGTCTCTTGTAAACAGCGTATAGTTGGGACACGGTTTTTTGGTGTTTGTTTGTTGTTGTTTTTTTGTCATATAACATTTATTCCATCAGTTTAAGCTGAAGTGTCTCATGGAGCTAAACATATAAGGAATTTAAATAAAAACCTGTATGTATACAAAATAATCATTCCAGAGATTGCTACAGTTGTGATAATCCTTTCTCAAGACATTTTTAGTTGGAAATCATATAAGCTTTTAAAGTGAAAATAATTGCAGAAGCACAACTAAAATATTAATTTTAGTTTTCAGTTTCTTACTGTTTAAAAGAGCCAGTATGGTCATAAACAGTCCAAAATTTCAGGCCAACTGTTCAGTTTAGTTTTTAGTATCAAACCTTTTCCTTCAGCGCTCATGATAAAACTTAAATTTACTTATCAGAAAAAATAAAGAGTATGTTAAAAGTGGTAAGTAAAATTTTCTGTTCATCCTCCTTTATAGATACTGGTCAGTTGCTCTAATTGTTTACAGTTTTCCATGCTCAAGGCATCTGCCTTCCTTCAGAGTCAGTCGTCATGGTATACTTTTGCTGTGTATTGCATATCGGTTTTTTTGGTGTCTTTCTTTCCAGCAATTATTTCAAATATTAGTTACCTAATTTTCTTCCACTCTTTTCTACTTTTGTAATAACATTCCTTTATGTTCATTTTTAAAGTCCTTATTGACATAATAAATGACACCCAAGTTTTCTGTCTGCATTGTAATGGTTCACCCTGATCCAGAACTGGGATATAAGGAATAAGGAGGATTAGAGACCATCAACTGGCTTAACAACGGCACAAGGACCAATACGATTGTATTAGTCAGCCAAAGGGGTGCTAATGTGAAATACCAAAAATGGGTTGGTCTTTATAAAGGGTATTTATCCGGGGTAGAAGTCCACAGTTACCAGGCCATAAACCATAAGTTTCTTCCCTCACCAAAGTCCATTGTCACGTGTTGGAGCAAGACAACTGCCGACATTTGCCCAGGGTTCAGGCTTCTGGAGTTCTCT
>JAQZBX010034987.1:0-24748 GCA_029593785.1 Cabassous unicinctus
GCCGGGCAGGGCTGGGACAGCAGCAGTTCAAGGAAGAACACCTGCCCATCTCCTCGACCCCCAGGTGGGCCTCAGGTGAGGCCCTGAGAGAGCCAGGGAGGCCGGGACCCCGCCCGGTTCCCCACCCCCCGAGGACCATCCAAACCCGCTCCAGAGCCCCGTGGGGGTCCCGGTGGGCCTGGCCCCTGCACCAGGCCCCACCTGCCCGCTTCCTCCACCCAAACAGCCGCCTGGCCTCCCTGCTCGCCCTTCCCAGAGGCCTCCCCGCCCTGCCTAGCACAGGGGACCCTGACCTGATCTTCACAATCCCGCGTCGAAACAGCTCCTTCCCTAACTAGCTTATCAAAACTTCCATTTCTCTCTTCTCCGAAATTCCCACTTTCACGACCCGTAAATAAGTTCTTGTCTTCAACAGCTCTGGCCAGACCAGCCTGGGTCAGCTTTAACCATACAGATACGCGCAGTTTAAAGAAAGTTAACCCAGAAGAGACCCCGCCTGGTTAGGACAGTAAAACCCCCACTGGAGCTGCCGGCCTGACCCCTGGACGAGCGCCCCCCCCGCCCCCGTAACCTGCTAAGCGCTACCCTCCCTCTGCTAGGGTAATGAGGGGCTTCTCTAACCCCACAGAGCTAACCCGGGCTGGCGAAGTACAAAAAGGACAGGTGCGAACCTCAAAGACCCCGAGGCGACACCCTGCGAGCGGAATCACAGCGGCAGGGCAGGGCAGGGCAGGAGCTCTGCCGGCCACGGAGGCCACCAGCCAGCAACCGGCACCCACTGGAGGTCTGACTTGCAATCTCGCTCACCCACCGCAGCGCGCCGAGAGCCCTAACGTCCCTGTCCCCACCTGCCCTGCCTGCGCAGCTCGGGGAGACATGCGAGGAAAACGCCATCCTCCTGCCTTGGCGACATCGGCCTCCAGTGAACATAAACAGTCTTTTCTCCTCAAAACCCCGGTGTCTGCTGAGGAAATCTGTGTGCGTCGGCCCAGGACTCCCTTTTGGCCCGCAGTGCTAGCACCCCCAGTTCGGCGCCCCCCCATCATCTGCCTGGCTCCTGGGGCCAGTGCAGCTCACTGCCCTCCGGCGATGGCCCTAAGCTGTGGTCACCCTGAGCCCGGGATGCCTCCCTCGCTGCCTGCAGGACGGGCGGCTGAGGACGACCAGAGGCAGAGCGCAGGGTGGGGGCACTCCAGGGGACAGAGCGTGCAGCGTGGCGAGGACAGTGTCACACAATGCAGGGTGCCGCAGGGGGCACAGGGGGCAGGCCGGGGTGGGGGCAGAGCCTGGCCAGGAGAGGGCCTGCAGTGGAGGATGGCAATGGGCGGATGGGGCAGGGGACACAGGAGTCAGGGGACTCGGTCCAGGGCGGGCGCCCGCCTCCCAGGGACGCTCCCCCACGGTGCAGGGGGCCACTGGCCCTGCAGGGATGGCGCACACAGCATCCACCGTGCATTCAGGCTCAGAGCACAGAGTCTCGAACCCGTAACTGAGCACAGCTGGCTTCCGGCACCATCCGCCATCCCCGGGTCTGCCCACTGAGTGAGCCTGCCCTGTCCCAAAGCACCCTCGGCCTGCCTGACTCAGGCCCTGTGGCTGCCCCTCAGCCCCTTCCGTTCGCCTGTCCCAGGCCCACCTCCCCCCCAGCAGACCAGGGATGACCCCATGGTCCTCGAACCACACCCAGTCTAGGCACCAGGCTTGAAATTCTGGGCTCCCTGCAGCTGGCTTCCTCCTGAGCTCCCGGCTCAGGCACTGCAGCCTCCAGCAGGCTCCGCTCCCGCATTCACCACCGTCTTTGGTTGCAGCAGTACTCAATATTCACATTTCTGTGGTTCTGCTATTTGCTCCAGAAGCTTCTGGGGTCTTCTCTTTAGCCCAAGGGCTGTGAAATTTCACAGCGACGTGCTCTGGTGTGGGCACTTTTCATCCCACTGTGCCAGGCTTTTAAATCTGGAAATGCAGGTCTTTGGACTCTGGCAAGTTCTTCTCCTTTGTCTGAAACTCCTATTGGACCTTGGGTTCCCTAAATCGCGCTCCTTTCCGGGCTTTCCCATTTCCCAGTGCAGTCCGTCTGTGCCAGTCTCTGGGAGTCCCCAGGCTGTCTTCTCAGCGCCTGTCGTATTGTCTTTGCTCTCATTTTTTAACGACCAAGAGCTACCTCTCTTTAAATGTTTCTCTTTTCTAAATAGCCACGAGTAGTTCTTCCAGAAGTGCCATTGCACCTTCCCTCCCTGAGGATGACCTTGGCAAGTTTTCTTCTGCTTACTCCATCATCTCCTTCCTGGGAGTTCCTCTTTTCTTTTTGACTTTAGACCTTGTCTTTGGCATTGAAGTCTTCTCACCACCACGTGTGGAGAGACTTAGCTGTTTTTCCTCTTGAACGAGGTGCTGAGATGTTCACTGACAGCCCTACGTGTGGGGAGAAGACCCCAACCTCAGGGTCCACAGATTTGCTCCTTGGGGTGTCCTGCTACTCTGGAGAGTAGCACCCCCGCTTGTCCAGCCGGGGTGGCGGCATGAGGCTACCAGCCAGGCTTCCTCGGCCTCCACTTCAGAAAAAAATGCACTTCCTGCCCGCCTAGAGCCCCTTAGGCTCGACCTTGCCAGGAGCAGCGCGGTGTCGTCTGTGGGGACGCGAGGCGGAGCCGAGGAAGACCCCTGCACTTGGCAACTCTGCACACACTCGCAAGGGCTCCCCCTGGCGCCAGCCCCCTGCAGTGCCTGCCTTCCAAGAGCTCTGGCGCAGGAGCCAGGCTGCTCCCCGCTGGCTCCCCACACCCTCCACGGGCTCACGGCTTTGAGTTTTTCTCTGGGCTGCAACGTCGGGTATCGCTGCGCAGCCTTTCCATCTTTGTAAAGTCTGCTGGCGTTGCCCAGCTGCTGCTGCCCCCTCTTGTTCTCTGATGCACGTTTCTGTGGCGTTTACAGGACAAAGTGGAGATAAACGTGCACTTTATCTGCCAGGTCTAACTGGGAGTCGCACGAGTAAATTTACACGCACCCACTGCTAGGGGACGGTGCAAATAACCACACTGATGGTTTAAAGACGGAAGTGCTGCCTTTGCCCTCCACAGGAGACGCGGCATGTGGGCCCCCTTTGCAGCCCAGCCCTGTCCTGGAGGGGGGTGCAGAGCACGCCGCCCACCAACATGCCCGGGAGGGGGCTGTCCGTGCCTGCAGGGCGGGCCATCCGCCCAGGTTGTCCCACCACACGGGCAGAGCTTGGGGCTGTCAAGGCCGTCAGGCTCAGGAGGAGCCCGGGTGCTTTCCCAAGGCCGAGCTCGCCGTGCCCTGGCTCTCCTCCTCCTCCTGGCCCCCAGGGGCGCCCGCCTCCCTTCTCTCCTGGCACTTTCCACCCCTGGAAACTGAGACTCCGTTCTGGGGGGAAGCAGTGAGCATGGCATTTACTAAGCCATGGGGCTACCCGCTCCATGGGGAGCGGCAGGGGCTGGCAGCCATGGGGTCAGTTAGGGCCAGCCCCTGCCCGCCTGGAGCCGCCAGGGACACGGTCCAGAAATGCACTGGAACAGTGGCCACCTGGTGGGAGCAGGGCCAGAGGTGCGGTGGGATCCGGCGCAGGTCCGGGGGTCGGGCAGGGGCTGCAGCCCACCTGGGGACACAGCCACAGGACCTGGGTGTGCTCAGGAGGCATCGATGGGATGGTGCCCAGAAGAGGTGGTGCCTCATCTTCCAGGTTCCAAAGGGCTGCAGGGGTCTGTGCGCAGCTGGCAGCCAAGGGCAGAGCCCCCTGGAGAGCCAGAGCGGCCGGCGTGGGGGATGCGCCTGGCCAGGAGCGTTATGTCCGTCTCTACGCGAGCCATGGAGGCAAAGGAGCTCAGTGGTCCTGCAAGGCGTGTGTGAGGCCGGCGGGACGCACACCTGCTGGAACACACCGTGGGCACCAGCGCTCCGCACGCTCTCGTCGGAAACAACCAGGCGATGAGACAAAAAGGCGGTGTGCGTGCAGAGCAGCGTGTGGGCTCTCGGACAGGAGGGGCAGGGCAGGGCAAGGGCAGGAGCTCTGCTGGCCACTCCAGCCCCTCCTCACGGTCACGGAGGCCACCAGCCAGCGACCGGCACCCACTGGAGGTCTGACTTGCAATCTCGCTCACCCACCGCAGCGCGCCGAGAGCCCTAACGTCCCTGTCCCCACCTGCCCTGCCAGCACAGCTCGGGGAGACATGCGAGGAAAACGCCATCCTCCTGCCTTGGCGACATCGGCCTCCAGTGAACATACATAGTCTTCTCTCCTCAAAACCCCGGTGTCTGCTGATGAAATCTGTGCGCGTCGGCCCAAGACGCCCTTTCGGCCCGCAGTGCTAGCGCCCCCGGTTCAGGGACAGCCGGGGCCTGCCCAGGAACTGGTGACAGCCCTGGGGGCCGCTGGCAAGGAGGAGGGTTTATGGGGAGGTGAGCGCAGGTGGCTTGAGGGGAGAGAAGGGCCCTTCGTCTAGTCTGAGGGGACCTGGCTGCAGGCAACACCCCACGTGCAGCAAGGAGACAGGAACTGAGGGTCCTTCACAAAGCCCCCGCCTCCCGGGGGGAGCCGTGGGGCAGGCCTGGCTCTGAAAGAGAACTCCTGGAGTGCAGCCGTGTGGGGGCCTCAGGTGGTCTGGTCACACCTAGCGGGAGGCTGGGACCTGGGGGAGGGGGCTGCATGGCCCTGAGCAGGGCCGAGGAGAGACAGCAGCACCCCAAAGCGGGCGGCGAGGACCCCTAGCGCCACTCCTGGCAAGGGGACACTCGGCAGTGAAGGTCTGGGGGCATCTCCGGTCGCGTGAATTGGGGTACGGGTGCTCTTGGCATTGAGTGGGGAGCCAGGGAGGCCGCCCAACACCCACCCAGCCCGGAGGAACGATCCAGCCCCAACATCGGCAGCACCCAGGCCGAGAGACGTGCTCTAGGGGCGCCCGTCTGGGACGGCGGAGGCAGGGACAGCGCGGGCCCCACGGAGAGGGCAGGGCGCAGGCGAGAACAGCATGCGCCAAAGCGTTTGCAAGACGAGCCTCGCATGGACAACGGCGTCAGTCTTGGGCGTGGCTTTTAAATGTGGGCCCCTCCCCAGCCTTTCCAGAGGAAGCCCCCTTCAATTACTTAAAGGGGAGGCCCAGTCAACGTCCTTTCACACACTGGCGGCTTTAAAGGGAACCAGGTCCTTGGGGTTTCGTTCCGCCCGCGTTGGAGAGTCTGGCTCCTGGAGAAGGCGGGAGGAAGGAGCAGGGCGTGCCGCACGGCAGGGGGGCGGCAGGGAAGGGGCGCAGGGACGCGTCCTGGGGAGCCTTTCCTCGACTCGGAGGAGGTTCCCTGGGGCCAGCACGTGGAGTGGCGCCAGGTCCGCTTCGCCCCCCGGCAGCTCCTCACCCCCTTCTGGAACGTGGCGCCTGCTTCCTGGCAATCGGCTCTGTTGACCAGTTAGCCGGAGCCACAATCAATTCAGCGTCAGGCAAACACCAGGCCTGGGGAAGCAGCTGTGGCTCAGTGGATAGAGCCCCCGTTTACCATGCGGGAGGCCCTGGGTTCGCTTCCCAGGGCCTCCTTGCGAGAGCAGGCCGGCCCGCGCGGCGCCGTGGGCTGATGCGGCAGGACCTCACAGCAAGGGGGAGATAAGCAGACACAGAGAAGACACGCAGCGAATGGACACAGCAGCACAAGCAGCAAGGGGGGGATAAATAAATAAAATAAATAAATCTTTAAAAAAAAAACAAAGAAAAAACCAGGCCCAGCACCTCGGGGCTGGGAGCAGCTCCGCTCCCTCAGGAGCCACCGCCAACTGGCCCGCCTGGAAGGTGCTTTTTGTGGGAACAGAAGAGCAGGGCATCGAGAGAAACCAGAAAAGTGAAGCTCACTTTCCCGCAGGCTGTCAGGAACAGAAGGGGGGACGCTCCCAAGCTGATGTAACATTCCAGAGAGGGGGGCCATGGGGTGGGGAAAAGGACAAGGCTGAGGGGGCCCAAGGTTCAGAGACGCACAGGTGGACACGTCAAAATGAGGGTGGCCCAGCCTGGGAGAAGGTTCTGGAGCGGGCAGGATCACGTGGCACACGGAGAAGCCGGCGCCAAGCATGCCTCTGCCGAGCGCATGTGCCACCCCAGGAGGCGCCCCCCCCGCCTGCCGCGGGGCCCCAGGGAGGCGCTGTCCACCGTCAGCCGGGGCGCGAAAGGCCGAAGCGGCTGCGTGGCGGGAGAGCAAAGCCGAACCACCCACGGTGCAAAGCAGCCCTGGGCCAGTGCCACCGCTGCCTGTTTTGGTTCGGCCGTCAAGCTTAGGAGGATTTTCACAATTTTCAATTTTCAGTGATTTGTCGAAGCAAGTGCGAACGACAGGAAGGCACAGGGCAGCGTGCACCATTCCAGTTTCGTCGGGACACAGCCACGCCCCGCTCTCTACGCGGCAATTCCACGCCACACGGCAGAGCCGAGTGACAGCCACCCTGGCCCTTTGTGGGAAAAACGTGCCAGCCCCTGGCCTTGGCCATCCCTCCCGCTCTGGGCTCGGCGAGGACGCGCGGAACGTTCCCTGGGCAGCAGGAAGGAGACATGTCTGCGAGAAGCCTCAGATGCCTAAGAACACGGACACTTCCCAGAGAAAGCGCAATGGAGACCACACGGCGCAGGGGCACACACAGCCGCCGCCTCGTCTCGCAGTGCGAGGCCGGTTCCTCCTCAGCCCAGACCCGCCGCCCACGGCCTCACGGCCTGGCAGTGGTGGCCAAGCGGGCGAGGCTGCTTTGCTCTCCCTGCCCCTCCAGACGCACCCCTGGAGACAGCTGTGCTTTTGTGGCGGGTGATGGGAGGAGTCTGCGTGGGTAAGGAGAGCAGGCCCGAGGGTTCCAGAAGGAATGGGGAGGGGGTGTGGGTGATCACTTCCTGCCCACCGGTCGGGGGTGCCTGGGTGAGGCGCCGCTGACGTCACAGGCAGGGGCTAGAAGCCCCTCCAACCCAACCTGCCACCTCTCAGCACCACACAGGGGTCCAGGCAGCCCCGACACGGCACGGCAGGCCCTCCTGGCCCAGGGCGAGAAGGACGCTGGGGGCAACGGGCACGTTCTCCACCAGAGAGGGAACTGTGGGACCGAGGGGCAGGGGCCCAGGACATGCTGCCTCAGAAACAGGAGGGAGCAGGGGAGGGGCGGGGCGGGGAGGGGAGCGCGGCAGGTCCCCCCAGCCCCTGGCCCCCGCGGGCCCACTCACCTCCGCAGGAGCCGGGCCTTGAGCGCGGCGCGGGAGGCGCTCCAGCTGCTCAGCTCGGGGCTGCTGAGGGCGGTGGGCCGCGTGTGGTCCAGCGCCGTGAGGTCCTTGCCCTGCTTCCACAGCTCGTAGCGCTCCGGCTGCAGGATGCGCACGAACACGTCCATGGAGATCTTCACCATGTCCTTGCGGCAGGTGCACTGCGGGGGCAGGGGACAGCCCGCTGAGCCCGGGGCGGCGGACACCCTGCCCCACCCGGTGACGTCACTGATGGGACAGGAGGAGGAACGGACTTGAACCCCGTCTCCCCTCAAGAGCCACAGCCACCACCACAGGTGCTTGAGGAAAGCGAGCGCCGAGCCCTCCACCAAGGGGGGCCTGGGGACCCGCCCCCAGGGCAGGGGGTCTGCACGATGGCCGTCTGCATCTGTCCAAACGAGGCGCCCCTCCAGCCCAGGCGCTCGCCCCGAGCAGATACCAGCGAGCCCAGAATGCTCTATCATGGCAACTGCTCCAAGAAAGGCAGGGGAGAGAAAAGTTGTCCAGCCCCAAACAGCTAAGAGAAAAATTCCCACGTGACTTCAAGAAGGCGCGTGGCAAGTGGGCGGGGGGACCAGGGACACGTCCTCTGAAGGCTCCCCCTCTCGGGGTTTGGCTTTGAGGGGTGAGGGCGTCGCAGGCGGGGAAGCTGAGGCTCCTGGGGGCTCTGCCAGGCCTGGAGCAGATGTCGTCCTCGCCCTGTGTTTAGCAGCTTTGAGAGAGGGGCAAACACCCCGCGGGTCCAGCTAGCCCTGCACCCTCCCCGCTGCCTCCGGACTGCCCCGAGCCTGCCCCCTCCCTGTGCCGGAGCCCCTCCCCAGATCGCTCGTTCCGGGAGTTCTCCCTGTGTGTCGGGAGGACATGCGCAATGCTGGGAAGAGCTGGGGACCAGAGAGCAGAGGGAAGGTTCTGGAAGCCAGGCCCGGGCCTAGGCTCCACTACCTCCACAGAGCCGTGGCCTTCCCTTGCAGGACAACGAGCCCCGGCTTGCGGGAGGGCCCTGGTCACCGCATACTTGTCGGGGTGAGGCGCAGATCAGACCGGAAAAAATCCCCACGGGGAGGGAAGGTGGGCCAGAGGCGGGACCAGAAACTGCCCCTCAAGGGGCAGAGTCACCGGCGGGCCACACGGTCTCGCTGTGACGTGGAAGCAGCCGCAGACGGGCATGCCGTGGCCAGGCAGCGCAGGCAGTGGGCTTGGCTGGTGTGGCCACCCGTCTAGGCTCTGGAGGAGGAGGGGCGGCCGCCGTCGGGGGAGGCCGTGTAGGGCTTGGGGACCGTGGGGACCTCAGGGCACCAGGCCCCCGTGCGCCCACTGCAGCCCCTCGAGGCCCCGGCCCCTGGGGTACCACAGCCCCCAGGGACAGGCCTGGCCCAGGGGGCCGCCTCCACCTCCCAGCACCCACCGCACGCTCCGCGGCGCCTGGGCTCCCGTGGGATGCACAGGCTCAGAAGCCGCGCCTACTGGCAGCTGGCGAGCTGCTGTTCCTGCTCTGTCCACCACGCCTCCCGGGAACGAGGGGCCGAGAAAGCAAGGGCTCCGTGCAGCGGGACGACCAGGGCTCCGCAGCGCCAGGCCCTGCCCGGCTCCCCTCAGTGGAGACGCTCAATCACTTGCGGCCCCGAATCGTGGCTGCCGGCGGTGGGGGGCGGCGGGGGCTGAGGCCCGGGGAATTCCCTGCAGCTCCAGAGCCCCCGCCCCGTGCACCTCGTCCCCCCACCAGCGCCCTGGCCCCTTCTGCTGGCTCTCGGAGTGTGGACGGGGGACGGTAATAAGCCGACCTCGCCAAGCAGGAGGCGGTTCCCGGCAAACTCAATTCATCTAATGAAAACTCGCGCACGACAGAGGCTGGCGGGGTGATTTGGCCGCGGAGCGGCGGCAGCACAGATGGTGCCCACGTCTCCGAGTCCTGGCCGGGCCGCGGCCTCCCTGGCGTCGCCAGCAACAGGGGCTTAAGGGATTTGATGGAGCGGCTTTGCAATTGCTTTCCTTTAAGTAATTAAAGCAGCACCTGCGTGCGCCTGGGGAGGGGCTGCACGGACGGATGCGCCTGGCCGTGTCCCCTCGCCCGGGGATGCCGCCCACCAGCACGAAGCTGCCCGCCCCCCTCGCCCCCCACAACCCCTGCCCAGTCCACACCCGCCTGCCGCCTGGCAGGGGTATCAGCAGCAGGAACTCGCATTCGCATCTCCCTCTGGGTCTGGTCTGTGGTGGGTTTTATTTTTTCATGGGGGGGCGGGCAGGGATCTGGGGGAGCGGGTACCCGAGAGGGAAGCAAGGCCCCGGGGCCAAGTGGGGTCATCTCGGGCCCACAGTTGCCCCTGCAGGTGGAGCAGCTGAGCCACAGACGCGCCCCCCCGCCCAAGGCCAGCCGACAGGTCTGGTTTCTCCTAAGAACCCTCTCCCGGCCCCGCGGCCCCCACTCTCCCCTGTCCTCCCCGTGGCCACCCCCAGCGAGGAAACGAGCCCAGCCCGAGATTACACTCTGTTTTTGCTAACTAGGCCCTGCACCGCGCCCTCCCCCACCTCACCCCGAACCTGCTGGGGCCCGTTTTCTCAGGCAGAGGCTGGGGGACCTGAAGCTGACAGCCTCTGGCTGCTCTCAATTCCTCTCCCCAGAGAGAAAATGCTCTCTCCAAGGGGAGTTTGGCCCTGTCACTAGTTTCTGGTGGAGGAATCAGGCACACATGGGGGAGCAGGAGGTCTTAGTGGCCCCTGCAGGCCTGAGCACGCCCCAGGGCCCCGTGTACCAGCGCTGGGGCAGGACGCCCTCAGCCTCCAGAACCACACTGGGCCCTCCCCGTGCCGCCGAGCTCGGAGCGCAGCAGGGTGATGAGGCCAGAGCCAGGCTGGAGGCCACCCGCTCGGCGCTGCTCCAGCCAGAGGCAGGGCAGCTGGCGGGCGCTTCCTGACACCAGCGACCGACTGACCCACGGGGCTGTCTGGGGGCAACAGAAGGAGCAGAGGCGAGAGGCCTCCACACATGGCCTTTGTTCCAAGACAAGCTGCGAACACAGGGGTCCTGCCCTGCCTCTGGGGTCAGCCTCCCATCCACGGGAGCCCTGTGCACTGAGGGCTCTGTGCCCACCACCCGCTACCCCCACCCCAAGACGGGGGGCTGGCACTGGGTTCTCGTCGTGTCCCTGGGCGCCGCTGGCCCTCTCGGGCCTCCCCCACAGGCTTGTGGGCAGAAGCCGCCCCCGATGGCACCGTCCACAACCATCGAGAGGCCTGAGCACGCTGCAGAGAGCTCTTGACAGCACTGCTCGCAGAGCTCAACGTTTTCAACGGCACTCCTGGGACACGGGGAGAAGAGAGCTGTGTAAAGTCTCTTGAGAGTGGAGAGGAAAAGCCACCACTCCTGCCCCCTGCCAAGCCCCCAAAAGGAGGAGGTGGGGACCCAGAGATCTGGGCGCCGGGGCCTCAGCCAGGCCAGTGGTTTCTGGAATGAGCCAACACCCACTGTCAGGTGGAGAGAAGGTTCAAGAAGAACCGTGCCGCTAAACGCGGAATGTGGCTCCTTCCGTGCTCCAGGCCAACGTGCTTTGTGCGCCCCCGCCCGCCCCAAAGAGCTACCAAAGGAAGGAAGGATTCAGACACACACGGACCTACTTCGTGACCAAGGGGGAAACGCCCTCCCGCCCCCAGCCGCCTCTAGCCACGCTCGATGCTCAGGGACCAACCGAATAAATGACAGCGCTGCACGGGGCATAGCGCGCTGCTGGCAAAATTCAGTTTTGAGAATCATTTAAATGACAGAAACGTTCTCACGATGTGTCTGAAGAATTCGGAAATGCACACTGGCGAGCACAGCTAGGTCCCAAGTATGAGACAAAACACCGAGAACAAGACGAGGAAACGGCGGCAGGCGGCAGCCGCGGTTCTTTGGATCATGGCACCAGTGCCGGTGCGGCTCGTTTTCCCAGATCTCCATGTTGATGAGGCGTGTCGGCCAAGGCCTGTGCTGGCAGATCAGGGCTCCTGAGCCTAAGCCACCTCTCCCTGCTTGTGTTAACAGGCTTTCTTGGGGACGTGGCCATGCCCAGGCACGTAGCACTGCCCACAGCTGCTTCGGCGACGTGCGGATGGCTGGGGGAGAGGCTGGCGGGCAGAGATGAGAATACGCACTCCCTGCTCCTTCATGGAGGCTGCTGATGTGAGCCATCAAGAAACTTCTACAGTGTAAACCGGTGGGTGAAGGAGCTGGAGGGCCTCTTCCCACACTCTGCGAGCAAACGCAGACACGCTGGCCTGGACACGCTCCGCGGCCTGTGGTTTTCACCGAGCATGGCGGCCTGCCCTGGACCTGCCCCCACGGGCCTTGGCGAGGCTGGTTCCCGCGGTGCTCCCCCCGGGGCTGAGCCAGCACCCCCAAGCCCTCGCCTCCATGTGTGCTGGCTGCGACTGCCCTAGATTTTTCTTTAATGGCCCCAGGTGCTCATAAATGGAAGAAGAGAAGAACTGAGTCCCAGAAATGACACCCGGGCCTCACGCCCTGCGCTCCCTCAGAACCGCACTGGGGCCTATGGGGGTCGCGGCAAGCACGCGGCCTTGGAGGCAGGTTTGCTCTCCTCTGCTCTGAGAGGCAGTGGCGGGTGGGGTGTCCGGTTTCTCACGGAGCTCAGTTCCGACAGGCTCCACCCGAAGGCCAGAGCACCTGCTGGGCAGCTAAGGGACAGCTGGGAGGCCCGAATGACAGGAGAGCCCGTCCCCAACAGAGTCCGCCACACCACAGAGCACTGGGGCAGGTAAGCCTTGTGAGGCTTTGGAAGTGCCTGGCCCAGGGTTAAAGCGTGTTTGAGGGTCTTTAATCTCCTCGGATTCGAGTCTAAGGTTACAGCCACAAAAACCCAGAGCAAGACGGCTCCAGACTTTCAGCTCAAAAGCAGCCGCGTCTGAACTGTCGGCTGCTCTGAGCAAACAAGCCAAGACGGGGGAGGCAGAACCAGCTCGCGAGGCAGAGGGCCCCGGGCCGCAGGAAGGCCGCGTCCTCGTCCGGCCCGTACCCCCAGACTGCCAGGAAGCAGCAGCGGCCATGCGGGCGCCTACTGTGCGCCCCTCTTCCTGCCCCTCCCACAGCTGCCCCGGCGCCAGCCCTGCCGTGCTCTGCCGTGTGGCGGGAGTAGATGCCACAGCTTCTCGGGCCTGGCTGGTTGGCCAAAGAACGTACCAGCCTCCACACCACCCATTTGGCGGATGCTGGAAGCTTCTGGACCAGGTGAACGTCCTGGGGGAGGGCCTTTGCCCCCACATCCGGGCCGTCCTCCTGTGACAGAGCCTCCTCGGAAGCAGGTCCGGGTGGCCCATGCCTGTGTGCCAGCCAGGCCCCCGTGCGCCCCGAATCTGCCAAGGTCCCGTCCCACGACAAGCCGGGGTGGCTTCTCCTCCAGGACCAGGGCAGGGAGGCGGCTGGACCGTGCAGTCGAGCCTCGCGGGGCGCAAGGCCTTCCCTTCGCCCTGCTCTGGTGACACGGTGCCCCCACGCAGAGCTCCCGTGACCGGCCGGTGGACGTGGTCCTGTTACAGGCCCTTAAAAAGGCCAAGGGCCGCGAGGTCAGCAAGTGCGCGACCAGAGGCTCCACGCAGCACGCGAGGCCAGCTGCTTGTCACTTCAGGGTGACAAACGGCAAGACGTGCAGCCAGCCGGCTGAGGGTCTCTGGAACTGGACCCCCGCACCCCCACCCTGCTCACCTCGGTCACTCGGAGCCCAGACGCCGAGCCACAGAGCCCGGGAGCGGTGGGACCGTGGCCCCCGCGCCGAAGACTGACGCATCAAAGAGCCCAGTTTTCAGGTCACGGGTTCCCAGGCCCTGCCACCAAGTTCCCAGAAAACGAGGACGCGGGGAGGGCCGGGCTTTGCCTCTGGTCACACGGAGCAGGACCCAAAGCAGAGACCAACTGATTTCTTCACCCCAAGTCTAAAAAGCCAGGGCGGTGCCAGGAGCAGGTATGTGGGCGGTCTCCTCTGCCCGCCCCGAGCCGGCGGCCGTGGGCACAGGCCCGGCTGAACGAGGGCACATCCGTGGCTCTGGGAGGGGTAGGGCTGCCTGCCCCGGGGCGCCGGGGCCCACAGGTGGAGGGTGAAGGTCGCCAGCCGTCAGGAGGGCCTCCCTGGTGCTGTGGGAAGAGAGCTGCTTGGACCTGGAGGCAGGCCCCAGCGGCCACCCGGCCCCATTCCCGCCCCCTGCCCTTGCTTCATCTTGGCGGCTTCCGTCTCCACCTGCTGACCCTCCGGGAGCCTGCGAAGGCCCTCGCCGGCCCTCTGCCCTGAACGCTCAGAAGCCATGACGCTCAAGGCCGCTGGACCTACACTGTCCCCGCCGCTGCTGACGCTGGAGGGCTGGGAACACGGCACTGGGACGGGCAAGCGGCACACGCGGGGTCGGGGCTCAGGTCTCCCCAGGAAGCCGCGCCTCCAGGCCGGCGCAGCACAGCAACCCAAGGCCTCAGCCGACGTGCACCCCGCCCGTGTCCTCCCAGTGGCCTCTGGGGCTGGGCGCTCTCTGTGGGGACATACCAAGGCCGCAGCCCCTGCCCTGACGACTGCCTGCCCCGCACCCCATCGTTTTCTGGAGAGGCTAAGCAAAGGCGTGTCAGGACGGGGTTGCCAGGCACAGTGGGGAGGCAGCCACACCCAGAACGGGGTGGAGGAGACGGAAAGCTCTTCCCTGCGCAGTCAGGCCGGCCCGAGAGGAAAGCCCGGAAGACGACGCTGCTGCTGGGACTCTCCAACCCGGGGCCAGCACGAAGGTCCGAGCGTGAAGACCCACCCCCGCGTCCAGAACCGCCCCTGCCCTCGTGCCCTCCCACCAGCCCCGGCGTCCCCCATCTCAGTCACTTCACGACTGCCCAGCGTTGGACATCTGAGGCAAGGCCTCTGCTGTGCGGCTTGGAGAGCAAAATAAACCGGAAAACACGGCTGGAAAGAAACAGAAAACAGAGAAGACAGTCTCCAAAATAACGTAAAGCTATCGTTGATATCCTCAAAAACGAGAGAGGATTCCACTAAAAATGAATATCCAGAGAACAAAAAGGGCAGAAGTGAAAACAAAACAAAAAAACAGAAAGAAAATCCCTCAATACACAGATTAAAGAAAAAAGTTGTGGAACTCTCTCAGGAAAGAGGTTAAAAAAAAATAGTAAAGCCAAAGAAATGGCAGCACTAGCCTTGAGAGGCCAACACCGGAGGGGCAGGAGTTTGAAACGGAGGAAGAGGCTGGGGAGAAAGCCATCAGGGAAATGCCTGGAGACACTGTCCCTGAGGTCGAGGGTCTCGGGGTTGAGAGCCCCCCGACCCCCCGTAAGGAACGCCAAGTGGCTGAAACGACCCATGCCAAGTACAGCATCGGGAAACTTCAGGACACTCTGGACACGGCGCGGGCTCGCGAAGCTTCCGGAAGGGCGCGGAGAGGCCCCACACCACGGCTCAGGGGTCAGCAGAGCGCCTGGCCTTCACCAGCACGGCTGGGTGCGGAATGGCGGTAAGGGAGCCCCCTCACCCCCAGCTCTGCGGGGAGTCAGCTCCCACGTCGGCTTCCGTGCCCAGCTGCAAGCAGCGACGTGCTCTAGGTCCTCAGCTCCGCCATCCAGCCTTTCGCTGTTTTGCTTGTTTGTTCTTTTTCTTAACTTCTGCCTTTTTTTCTTCCCTAGGTGTTTTTTTTTCTTTCTTAAACTTTTCACCTTGAAATAATTTCCAACTTACAGGACAGCTGCAGAAACAACACGAAACAACATTCCCTGGATATTTTCACACGTGAAAGGTCTCAGAAAACTGACTGCCTCTGACCCCTTCTCAGGGAGACCCTGGAAGATGCGTCCTTCCAAACTGAGGTGGCCACGGGGTGTCTGGAAAAGCAGGCAAGCGCGCGAGCTCGCCAGCTGCTGGTAACCGCCTTCACACGCCCCGTTGCCTCCCAGCGTGCGTCCAGCGGCTGCTGCCGGCGGCTTGTGTCCCACGGGGCCCCGGCTCGCCTCTGCAAGCACTTTTTGCCAAACGTAAGGACGCATTAACCCAAATGCTCAGGAATCCAGCCCGCGCCTGCCTCGGGAGACTGGCTGTGTCTTGCCTGCACAGACGGAGGTGAAGCAGTGTGTGAAGAGCTCCCGGGAGCAGGCCTTTCTCGGCAAAGAGGGAGACCGGCCCGCGCCGCCCAGGGGTGCACAGGGAGGGCCCGTCACCGCGGCACGGAGCCCAGCCCTGCAGGCACAGGCCCCGCTGGGGCACTTGTGATCACAAAGGAAGAGCCCGCCTTCCTGCCCGCCCCCGTTATCTGAAAGGTAAAAGGCAACAGAATTGTTTCTCTGTGTCTGAATTCCCAAGCCCGTTGCTCTGTGAAATTATTAGGAGAATCCCATGCAAAATGACTGAAATCACACAAAATGGCGTGCTCCCGTAAAGTGTGATAACAAATAAAGAACATGCTGAATGCCAGACCTTCCTCAACAGCTTATTGCAGAAGAAAAGCTCTCCCCATGCACCAAGCCTCGCAACGGCACCAGAGCTGCCGCTGAGCCCGCGGCGCCTGCTCGGAGGGCTGTGTCCAGTGCCCTGGAGGCCCTCAGGGCCGTCGTCCTTGGCCTGGCCATGGGTGCCTCCTCCCCGAGGACACGGGATTTCCGCCGCTGCCTTCTGGGGCCGAGCGAGGCCTGCGGTACCAGGCCGCCCTGCCCCCCGCGGCCGGCACAGCGCTGCCCAGTGTCCTTCACACCCGGGCCCCCCCGTCTAGCGCCATCCCTGCACACGGGGCCCCCAGGCCCGGCCTGGGGAAGAAAGCCCCACCTCCCACAAACCTGCGGGGAGGGGGCTCCCAGAGATCCTGCGGCCCCCAGCCCCCCTCTGCAGGGGGCAGGCCAGAACAAGACCTTCCAGAGCCCCCTTCCGGGAGCCCTGTGCCCCGTCGCCTCGGGCTCGGGAGACTCTGAGGGAAACAAATATGCCAAAGTCTTCGAGGGCTCGACAACTCCTAGCTGGTATCTAGGCCCCAAAACAACCAGAACCTCAAGAGCTCTGGGGAAGCCAGCGGCACCCTGGCCGCACCCGAGGCAAGCAGAGCCAGAGCAGGCTTCTGGGAGCAGCTGCCACGTCCTGCGGTCCACACCTCCAGGGAATCCGAAGGGAGGCGGCCAACACTCTCTCCCGGGGCCTGTGCCCTCCCGGAGGCTGAGGGCGCTGCCCCCACAGAGCCAGCCTCTGCACGCACCGACAGACAGACGTTGTCTGCTTTTCCCACAAGCACCGGGCCTGGAGCCGCCGTTTCACAGCACATATCTTAGGAAAGGCTCCAGACATCAGAAGCAAAGGTGCCGCCGTGACCTTTCTCACGACCGTGCTGTATTCCCGGGCGGGGCGGGCACTGTGGGGACGGCCAATCTTTCACTCTGCACGTGAGAGTCTCATGCGTGTGGCAGCCCCCACAAGCCTGGCCTAGCAGCTACGGGGGCTGCGTTCCGCCCTGCCGCTCGCTGGCTAATGGGCTGGCATCCCGGGTTACAGAGCGCCCGGAGCCCCCTTCACTCTACTCGGCACGTGTCACTCACGGGCACACGCTTTAAGACGACGATTCGGCTGGAAACCATTTGTATCCCCTTCCCTGCCTGGGGGCAGCTAGACTCCTAAGAGGCTCCTGCTCAGCCTCTCGCTGCTAGAACAATCGGAGGGACTGACAGACCTCACCTACTGCGACGGGCACGGCCGGAACCCACGGTGCCAAAGTCACCGGTCGCTCGAGGTACACAAACGTCACGTGTAAAGGGAACGAAACGTCAGCGTCTGGGCCTGCCCCCGGGGCGCCCCAAGCTGAGAAAACGCAGCCAGAGCTCCTCTTTAAGGTGGGACCAGTCGCAGTGCCGGAAGCCAGGGTGGGGGTGGGCTCGGGGAGTGAAGACCCTCCGTGCTGGACCCCAGCAGGCAAGCGTTTCCGTAGGCGTCCTGCACTGCCCCCCAAGAGCTCCCCACGTGCTTCAGCAGCCCCTGCGCAGCCAGGAAGGGCAGCCTGCCCTCATCGGGACTTGGGGGCTCACGCTTCTGCCCCCGCGGCCTGCCAGAGGCTGGGGTCTGGGGCTCCTCGCAGGCCCCTGCAGGAAGCTGATTCCCGAGGGAATGCACACTCGCCTGCACCCCTCAATTCTGCATCTGCCGGGGGTGCCCAGACCATGGAGACCGTCCTGGGCCCCAGGGCCCCCAGGTCAGAAGCTGCTCCTCGTGCCCGTGCCACACCCCGCATCCCCAGGGCCCTCGCGGGGGTCCCTCGCCCCATGCTCTACACCGTGGGCCCAGCCCAGGTCTCTGGGTCCTAACGGCTGGACCCCAGGGAAAGATGGGGAGCGGCCAGGGAGGGGGGTGTTGTGACAAAGCCACACGTGAGCGAGTGGCATGCTGGAGACCCCGCTGTACCCCAGCCCCAGAGGGCTGCTCTGGGCTGTCTTGGGAGGGGCCGCAGCCCCTCAAACAGCCAGCAGAGCTTAGTAGAAAGTACCGAGGCCAGGCTGCCCGGAGCCTCTGGGGTCTCAGCTGCCACGTTTCCCCGATATAAACTGCCCTGAGCTTGACCCAGAGGCCACCTCTTCCTAAGAGGCTGGGCAGGTATTACAAGTCCTCACCTAAAAGAGCCAAGTGGGAGAGAAGACACACATCAGCCGCCCAAAGAGAAAATTATTAAGTGTGTTTCAATGAAATCATCAACCCAAATAGCGTCTGACCACGGGGACCCTCCCGAATTCCTGGCGAAGTTGCAGCACAGACTCCCGCCTGGCATCTGGGAACCAGGGCGGAACGCTGAGGACAAGGCCGGTGTGGAGCAGGCACTAAAGAGCCCCCGTCAGGGACCAGCAGGCAGCTCGTCTGCGGGTACAAGGTGGGCTGCGGAGGGATGGGGGTCCCCTCAAAAGTGGCTGAGCCGGGGATGGGCCTGGGGAGCACCCCACCCTCGCTGGCCCCTGCCGAGGTCCAGGGCCTCCCGTCAGCCCCGCCACGGCCCCGGCCCCCTAAGCTCCTGCCCCTCCGCTCACACACGCTCCACCTGGGCCTCGTGGTGACGTGGCGTGATGGGACTGCCCGCCCTGACGGCAACGCTGTGTCTGTGCTGCCCCAGGCAGTGACCGCTGGCCCACGTGGCTGTTCGTGAGCACTTGCAACGCGGCCGGGGCGGCTGCGGAGCAGAAGCCTCCCTTCTACTCAACATTCCCTGACTTAATCGCCACGTGCGGCCGGCGGCCCATCTGGGCAACGCAGTCTCAAGGTGCCGTGTCTCACTGTGGCCCCAGCGCTGGCTCCTCGCCCTGCTCTGCTCAGGGAGTGGCGCCGTCGCCCAGCGGCTTGAGCCAAAAACCAGGAGGCGTGCACGTCCTCCCTGCCCCATCCCCAACCCATCCTACAGCGAGTACCGCGGGCGCTTGGCCGCTTCCCCACCACAGCCGCCCATCGTCCAACCACACCGCGTCTCCTGCGGAGGGCCCTGGCCCTCACCGCCACCTCCTGGCTAGGAGGCACCAGGCCGAGCGGGCGGCCTCCCTCCGGGCTGGGTGCTTTGCTCTCCCTGGGCCTGGCCTGCAGTGCTCCGCCCACAGCTCTGCCCGGGTGCCCCCGGCTTCGGCTCCCACCTCCTTCCACCACAAACCTCTCCGGCCACCTAGGGAGGCGGCCAGGCCTTCCACACAGCCTCCTTGCTTGTCACCTGGAATGGAGACTGGCGCCAGAACCACAGGGGGGCGAAAGCGGCCCAGGCGGCCCCCAGTGGGCTGCGTCGGCCACAACCCGTTGGGGGCGGGGCCCCCTGTGGACCGAGGCCTTCAGTCCCAAGGCGTCCGACACCCGAGCACGGGGCAGAGGCGTCGGGGAAGGACAAGCCGCCCCCCGCCTCTGCCGTAATTACCAGCACTGCAGCGAGAGAGCCGATGACAAACCAGTTCATTAGGAAATCCGCTGGAAACACTCTGCGGCGCTTCATAAACAAAACAATTAGGCAAAGGTTTCCCGGGGCTCCCTCGGTCCTCGGCCGCAGGCGGCTTCCCAGCAGCGCAAGCCGCTTCCCGCCGCTCGCCCGCCACCGGGGCTGGCCAAGGTCGAGGGCCTCTGATGGCTGGCACGGCACTGCTCCCTGCTTTCCATGGAAAACTAATTTCGAGGATCAAATCACATAACGTGACATGAACCATTTCAAAGTGAGCGATTCCGTGGCTTTTAGCACGTTCGCTGTATTCCCTGTCTAGTTCCCAAACGTTCTCATCACCCCCAAAGAAAACTGCCCGGGGACAGTTGCCCCCAGCCCCTGGCAACCACTGACCTGCTTCCTGCCTGCGGCTGTGACTCTTATAGGCGTTTCCTATCGATGGAGCCAGACCCTACTTGTCCTTCTGTGTCTGGATCCTTCCGCTTGGCATGAATCCTCGAGGCCACGCACAGGGCAGCGGCTCCACGCCCGGCTCCTTTGACGGCAGCGCACGCCCCGTCGCATGGAGGAGCACATCTTGAGGCTCGCGCACCCGCTGATGGACACTTGAGCTGTGTCCCGCCTCCGGCTGCAGAGACGAGGGCTGCTCCGAATGCTGGAGGGCACATGGCTTCGCGACTCTCACAGCCCCAACAGGAGGCTGGGGACATGCATGGCAGCCTCGCCCCGTTCTTCAGTGACTTTTTCACTGCCAGCCTCTCCAGTGTCTAAACAACGAGGTGGTCCACGCACCTGACCTTGGGCCGTCCAGGACACGGCCCCCTCCTCCTCCTGCACCGGCCTTGGAGGGGCCGAGTCACAGCCAGGCGGCCAGGACTGTCCCTCTGCCAGCCCATCACCCAGGAGCTCTCTGGCGTCCCCGTCACATGGACCGATGGCCCCCAACCCCAGCCGGCTGGACGACAAAGACAACCACGTTAAGGCCAGTGAACGTGGCGCCCTTCCGTGCTTCCACGCAGCACCCGAGGGCCCTGGGCGAGCCCACCATTGGCCCCACTGCAGAGGTGGGAACAGGCCTGGAGAGGCTGCGCTGCCCCCGGATGCAGAGCCTGCTCTACAGCACAGTGAGCTCACCAGGGTCACTTGCTGGCCTGGGGGCCAAGGGTCCACAGAGGGGGCGGGGGGCGCAGGGCGCAGGCAGGTGTTGGGAAAAGGGAATTGGGAAAAGGGGCCAGCTGAGCTGGCTGGGGCAGCGCTGGGGGGCTCCTGGGCACGGGGCGGGGCGAGCCGGACGCTCAGCCCTCAGCCCACTGCACTGACAGCGTGTCCCTGAGTGAGAACCTTGGGAAGGTCCGCTCGCCCTCCTGCTTCTGTGAGCGCCATCGCCGTCACGCCCACGGGGGCCACCAGCCCCTCCCCGAGGCCAGGGGGCGCCCGGCCGGAGCCGAGAACCACACGGCCAGCAGCGGCAGGAGAGGCTCCGCTTTGCTCCAGCGCATGCCCCAGGGCTTAGGAGGGAGCCCAACGCCGTCCTTGGGCTGGCCGGGAACACTCCCCCGGCAGCAGATTCCAAGGGCCACGCAGGCCGAGGGTCTGGGGAGGGGAAAGGAAACAAACGGAGCCGGTGAGGAGGCCTCCCGGGCCCGACGGCGGTGGTGCCGAGGGGCCTGGTGGAGCCCCGCCCCGGAACCCCTCCTAGACCGCTGCTCCGGAACGGAGCTGAAACACCACGTGGGGGCCGGAGAGAAACTGACTGGGCAGCCCGTGTCGGCAACTGGACCCCCTCCCACGCCGTTCTGCGCCTTTAAAGCACCCCGAGCTCACATGTGGGGAGGGGCTCGGCGTCGTTCACCAGGGACAGAGTGACAGACGATCCAGGAGAAGGAGCGAAGGGACAGCACCTCGCCTGACGATTCACTGCCAACACGGCACCCGGCCCTGCGACGCCATGGGACTGGCGCCCCAGTCCTCCCGGGGCCGCCTCCCCTTGGGCCTCTGGTTAGTCACCCAGAGCAGGCGGCAGCATCAGGCAGCAGGAACGCGCGGCTCTCAGCAGCGGCAGAGACGGTTTGGTTTTATAGTAATTACGAGCTCGACGTTCACCAGGCTGGGGACGGGGGGCTGCCCCAGGAGCGGGGCAGTGGGGGGTACCAAGTGTGCCATCTCCAGAAGCGGGCATCTCGGGGAGCCCAAGCCGCGCTCCCGCTTCCTGGGCAGCAAGAAGAAAACTCAGCAGCAGCTCTTCCTGCTCGGGTGCCTCCCGAGGCGGGAGATTTCCCCGGGGAGGTGGAACGCGCGGCAGGAGCGCGGAGACAGCTGGCGGCAAGGAGCTGAGCACGGCGGCCCCAGGCCTTTCAAACGGGCTCTGGAGATCCCGCGCGCTGTTTAATGCACCGTCAACACTGGTGCCCGGCGGAGGCATTCAGGGAAGCCGGTGATTCCGCGAGCGCGGAGGAGGCCCCTCGCGTGCTGGGGAGACTGGCTTCGCTCAGCGCCACCCGCGGGGGACCCGACTCAGTGCTCCGTCTTGTCGGCCGAGCCCAAGTGCAGACCTAGAAAGGCTGGTGTGTGCACGTTCTATTTCCCTCCAGTGAAACAGGGGCCCCTGAACGCCCTGTTAGTAGTGCCGTAAAAGGCCTACCCATGCAAGCAGGTACCGGGTGGCTTCTGCGCTCGTCCATCGGGCAGCCCCCTGCCCGCCCACCCCTGCCAGACCCTCACCCCCAGGCCACCCGGTGAGCTCAGGAGGAGCATGGGCAGCCGGGACAAACGGGCGCAGGCAGAGGGGGTCTTCCAGACCCCAGGAAAAGGCTCAGGAGAAGGAAGGTCACAGCATTCGGAGTCCAGCTCTCCTACCGACGTGACCTTCCAAAGGTCAGCTAACCTCTCTCCGTTTCCACCTTGGTCCTCGCAAGGTCACAAGGCCCAAAGTAAGCCCTCCATGAAGGGTGGTGTCGTTTGCGAAGGTTGAGAGAGAAAAAATGTTGCCACCAAGGAAATATTAGGAATTAAGAAAAGGGGCCACTCAGAGCACAACCAAACCAGCAGACACGATAAACGCTCAGGAGGGGCTGGGTTCCTATATGCCAGTGATGAACAATCTGACAAGGGACGCGAGAGACCAATTCCATTCACAATAGCACCTAAAAGAATGATATACCTGGGAATACATTTAACACGGAGGTGGAAGACTTGTACGCCGATAGCTGCACCACATTGCTGAAAGAAATTAAAGACGACCTAAATAGATGGGAAGCCATCCCGTGCTCGTGGATTTGGAAGACTTGTTACTGTTAACACGTCAGCAACAATAGTGCCTGAAGCCAGATCTACAAATTCCACACAATTCCTATCACAATCCCAGCAGCCTGTTTTGCAGAAATGGAAGAGCTGATCCTCAAATTCACACAGCACTGCAAGGGCCCCCGAAGAGCCAGAACCATCTTGGAAAAGAAGAACAAAGCTGGAGGACTCACGCTGCCTGATTTCAAATCTAACTACGGAGCCCGGGGAGCTAAAGCAGTGTGGCCCTGGCACTCGGGCAGACGCACAGACCCGTGCAGCGGAAGTGAGGTCCCGAGAGAGCCGCACATCGCAAGCCAGCCGAGTTTTGACGAGGGCGCCACATGTGTGCAATGGGGAAAGAAGAGTCTCTGCAAACAAATGGGGCTGGGACCACTGGAAATCCACGTGCCAAGGAATCAGTGTGGACCCCAACCTCTCACCACACACACAAACTAACTCAAAAGGGAACCACCACCTGAAGAGAAGGGCCAAACCTCTCAGTGGGGTGACATATGGGGAGAAAAGGAACCTAAAACATACTTCTGTGGGCTATGAATGTGTCCTTGTTGCCACAGGTATATTTTCTGGATAGACAGAGGCCCACACAGCAGCTAACAAAACAAATTTTCATGCTAAGTCCTACTATTTTCTCAAATAAAATGGCAAAAATCTCTGGGATATATAAGCCTTACTTATATAAAAGAGAACAGGCCAACAAGCCAAGCCGTCAATCTTAAAGCTTGTACTTATGAACCTCTATGCTGCAAAAATGCAAAGTGGCCTAACTATAGCTAAGGCCTAGGAGCTAGCTCCTGAAAGCCATCCTGTTACTCAGCGTGGCCTCCGTACGGGACAGGACTCCTCGGCGTGAGCCTCCCTGGCACCAAGGGATTATTACCAACCATAAATCAGCAATGCATTTGGAAAAAGAACTTGATGAAGAGGGTGAAACAGTAAGTGAAAGTTTTTATGGCCAAGAGATTTCAAAGTGAGTCAAGAGGTCATTCCAGAGGTTATACAGGTTGCAGGTAGAGATCACAAACTGCCACAGAAAACAAAACCTCAAACAGAAGTGCTCCTGAGGGTCCCAGGGACATCCAGACACCACAGGCAAGCCACGCAGCCTCGTGAAATCAACACTCCCTTGGCAGGCCCTACCTGGGAATACAAGAAAATCTGTTCCTCCAACATAACATAGTTATATTCATTTATCATTTCCCTAATCATGAGTCTTCTACTATCTGTCAGAGACTTAAATATTCCATGGTTTATATGCCTACTGAGTCCTAAGCCCCAGCAGAGCAGTGGCCAGCTCCCACTCTCCAGTTCTTCGGGCTTGCACGAAACAACCAAGAAACGATGAAGATGGACAAGTCCCGTCCCCCAAACAAGGAACACCTTCAACTGTAAGGAAAACAATTCCTTCCGTCTGCCCCATAATATCTAGGTCCCTTTCAGCCTTTAGCAGGCAGTGCAGACATCGTCCCAAATCCCTCAAGATTGAGGAGCGAACAAATGTAAGGGGGGAATGCAGCCACAGACCAAAGTGGACTGCCTGTTATTGCAGGTGCCGTCTTGTGTTCATGGAGTGGCTTATGACCTCGCTCTAAAGACAGCGGTTTCCAGAGGTTCAGAGGGAGGGCGAGGATGAACAGTGGAGCACAGGGCACTTTCAGGGCAGCCTAGCTGTTCTGTATGGCACTGCAGTGACACATACATGACATTATACATTTGCCAAAGCCTGTGAAACTGCAACACAGTGTGGAAACCATGATAGAAACCACAGACTTAGCAGCAATGCTTCAATACTGACTCATCAATTGTAACAAATGTACCTCACGAATATAAGATGTAATAACAGGGGAACCTGTGTGTGTGGCGGGGGGGGGGGTTTATAGGGGAACTCCCTATACCTCAGGTATAATTTTCTGCAAATCTAAAACTTCTCCAAAAATATAATTTATTATTATAAAAGAATACAATGATTAAAAAGCTACCAGAAGGCCATGTAAGCAATCTGTTTATTGCTGAACAAAAGTTTATAAACACAGAAACTTTGACTCAAAAAGTTATAAGCATTCTCGCATTCAACTCCATGACTGGGTTAGGAGCCCATTCAATCACAAGTTAATTGTGTAAGAGCCCCCTAAGGATGCATATAAACAGCAGAAATGCAGACATTATCTCAGAGAATTCAAAAACCCTATCAATCTAAAAAAAAAGAGCTGAAACTATCAGAGTATCACAAGGAAACAAAGGGAAATGTCTTCAGGACCTTGCAGTAGGTAAGAGATTTATAGATTTTATAGCTAAAGCACAAGCAACAAAAGAAAAAAAAAAAAACA
>JAQZBX010034988.1:0-24762 GCA_029593785.1 Cabassous unicinctus
TTTGAAAGTGCCCCTCTCCCCAGCTCTGCAGGGCCTGGGGTTTATCCCTGGGCAGCTAGTCAAATCCACTTCCTCAGGAATTTCACCCCTCCCCTCCTCTGGGTGCCAATTCACTGCAGCTGTTTTGTTCTAAGTTGCAGGGGGGGCTTCAGGCAGCCAAATCCCCAGAAAATAAAGCTCTCTTGCCAGGGCTCCCCCCTCAGAAAACACCCCTTCCCACCAGTCCCTGTCTCCCTGTTACTGGATGGGAGTCACGGTTCCAACCGGCTTTTTATTTTCCCCTGTAAGGGTAGGGGTCAGCCGACTGTGTTAACCACTACAAGCAGGCTTATAACTCACTAATCTCTATGGTTCAGTCCATGCCATCAATCTGCCCAGAAAGATGTCCCAAGCTTCTCACTTCACATGCCCACAGCACAGACCCCCATGCAGGATCTCGTTCACTATCCACCATTCTCTGGGAGCTGTCTGTGGTTGCTTTCCTAAGCCAACACCATCTTGCTTCTAAAGTCCTTCTTATTTGTTTTAGAATTCTGTTTCCTTGGCAGCAGTTATTTTTTTCCTTTTATATTTAATTTATGATTCAAATTTCATTAAGCTTTAGGGTATGAAATTCTGTGTCTAAATATCTATCTATTTTTTTAACAATCGAAAATTTGCATTTTATTTTCAAAAGATGAATTTGTTGGGCAAAACTGCCTCACAAGAGCAATTATGAAACAATAATAGACAAAAATGTTTCAAAGTTTTACTGAGGAAAAGACTGCACAACTCTGGTTAAAGTGACAGTCACTCAGTGTACACTTTGGATAGAATGTACAAAGCATGGGATTATATAACACAGTGAACCATGTGGTAGAAGATGGACTGTGGTTAACAGCACAAATTTGAGCATGGTTTCTCATGAACTAAAACAAATGTACAATACTTATACATAGTGTTAATTATAGTGGTGTATAGAAAAAATATACCAACTGTACACTATGGACTATAACTTGTGGTAAGAAACTGAGTTTGTTCTTTCATACACTGTGATAAAAATTTCACAACAATGTAAGATATTGGTGGAGGGATGATGTATGGGAATTCTACATATTATGTTTTGTAAACTCACAACTTCACTAATTAAAGAAAACAAAATTATAGAAATGCTGCTCAGAAATAACAACTGATTCTTTTCCTTAATTTTTATAATAATTTGCTAATATTTGTTATTGCTGATCTCTTCTATGATTTAACAAATACATACTAGGCCATTAATTTCAAGATAATTGGCCTCATGGGTATTTTCTCAAGCAATGAAAGTTTAGTGCATAACTCTGATAAGAGAGATTGTTTAATAAGTATTAGTTAAAATAATTTGAAATATGTGTAAACATTTTACCTATAAAATTGTTTCATAGGTGAATGCCATCATCATTTCAGTTTATTTAATAATTTCACTTTTCCTTACATTCAGCAAACATTTAAAAACTGTAATATAATCTAATATCAATGTCCCCAAATTACAATTCCCTATTGTTTATTTTTGTTTGCTAAAAGTGGATCAATTAATTTACACTTTGATGATATCCCATGCATTTTTTGCAATCCTTTTGAATTAATTAATTATGTTACCATTATATTAAATATTAGTACTCTTTTCAGAGTACTTTATAAAGATTTTAAAATCTTTTTTAGATGACTGCAATTTTGATTTCTTAAAATGCTATTCATAAGAAAACTTGTCCTTTATTCTGCTTATTTGTTCAGTTTATTATATTATTTAAAAGACTTTTTGTTATAATAATTTGTTGAGGATTATTTGGAACAAATAAATATCCATTTTGTGAATATTTCTGAGGTGTTAGGTAATAAAATGCATTTTTCATTTCACCAGTATAAGGTACAACATTTAAACTTTCTTGAAATCATCATTCCCATCCAAAAAAGAAAAATGCTGAGCAATATATCAAACCAAAACTCTTCTTACATCTGTTAGAGAATTGAGGTCACAGGACAAACCACTACCCTGAAAAGAGAATAGGGAGAGATAAAGTGAAATCACTACTATACTAGAGGAGAACTAAAGAAATAGAAGCACTTTGCTACAGCCAGTACACACAGTAATGCTTGAAATCTAGCTGACCAATTTGTGAATGCTCAGTGTGGACAAACTTCAAAGTTGAAGATTTCTAGAAACCCAGATATAGGGGTTTGGGACCATAGTTTCCTGAGTTTTCTCTCCAATAGCCACACCAATTTCCTACTCTGAAGCATGGGGAAAATTCCATCTTGTACCACCAGTATGGAGAAGGAAAGTAAATATTTTGAAATATGCTTAGAGTGACCTGTTCTCCTTAAAAAGGACTGTACTAAATGGAAACTCTTTTACCAGAGCTTAATAAACATGTTTTCTCAGAATATATGTGACATGCTGGAAAGGAAAAATAATTGCAGCCACATCTGGCCTTCTATGTAGGGGAGGGAAAATATTGAAATCAGTCACCCTCTATCTTTTGATAAATGGAAAGAGAAATATCTAAGAGCAGCCTACTCTAAATTCTTATCTCACCTTCAGGGGTAGGGAGTTTACAAAGCAAAGAAAAAGTTGTGAAGGTATCATTCCAGAGAAACAAGTTAAGTAAAAGATAGAGACCAAATCATAGGATTAAAGAATGCTTAATACACATCAGAGGATATAAATACATCTCCTCTGTAACAAAAGTTGATTACAAAATAAATAATTTTAAAGCTTAGAACTGATTTAAAAAATAGGGGACGACAAACCAATGACACTAGTGGAAATTCTAGCCTCTACTAACTTACAGATGGAGCAAACTGTGAACATAGCCTAACTCGTAGCTATGTAAAATATGTATATATGTCTTCTAGGGGTTAGCCTTCATTTTAAACCATTTCAGTGGGTATGAACCCATCATATATAAATATGACCTTCAGAAGATGTTATTTATAGATATGGTGTGAACAAACTGAATGAGGTTGGGCATGAATCATATTCCTGGATGCATTATGAAGAAAAAGTCATGTGGCAGAATGAGAAGCTGGAAGCTTACAGAATCCAGAATAGGAAGAGGAGGACATCTCATTATGAAAGGAAAGCCAAGGAAATAAGGATTGACAAACATACATAACACTGCCAACACCTAGTCTGAGAAATCATAAGTCAATAAATTCCTGTTGTAAATTCATCTTTTTGTGTGGTACTTGTCATAATAGTTGGGAGTCTAAGAAACTTTTTGATACTGGGAAGTGGGTGTTATTATTACAAACACATAAAAAGATGGAAGTTGCTTTGGAATTGGGAAATAAGTAAACACTGGAAGAACATGGAGTTCCCAAAAGAAAAAGTCTAGATTGCATTGCAGAGAATATTGCTGTGATTATGGATAACACAAGTACCTTTGATGGGATTTTAGAAGGAAATAATGAATGTGTTATTATAAACGGATGGAAGGTGATCTTTATTATAAAGTAGTAGACAATTTGGTAAAATTGGGTTTGATTGTTGGATTGAACTTGGAACTTGTAAGCAATGAACTTAGTCATTTAACTAAAGAGATTTCCAAGTTATTTGTGGATGTTGCAGCCTTATTTCCAGTGAATCAAATAGAAAAATGCTAAAGGAAAGGTATAAGATGAGAATTAATCTATTAAGCATGTAGGAAATTATTGATTTTGAAAATAGTATCTTATCCAGATAATGCAATCTGAGAGTAAAACCAGAAACTTCTCTATCAGGGACACCATTGGTATTGCAGGAAATGATCCCCAGAGAATTGGGTTACATATGATGATTTAAATAAACAAATACTTATTAAAGAAAGTGTGTGAACATGGATCCAGCCAGCCGTTTCAGTTAAAGACAGAATTTAAAGTGCAGTTATCAATGAAGGAGTTGTGAAAGGTTCTTTTATCTGATGTTTGGAGCCCCTTTAATTTCATAAAAACCTGACAATGAATTTTACAAAATTGGTATGAACAGTAGCACACTACCAACCTGGACTGAAAGGGACAGAGAACAGATAAATAGAAGGCAGAAGGACTTAATGGACAAAAACATTTTGATAAAGAGTACTGGACCAGAAAGTACCTCTCCTGCTAAGAGGGAATGCCCACCTATTTGTGTGGAAACAGCCAGTCAACCCTTGTGCTTGATGGGGACAGGTCATTTCACCTGGAACTTGGAGTAGTTGGTAGTTGAACACCAATAGAAAAGGAGAATAGCACAACTCCAATGCTCCAGTATGAGGGATCCTATACCCTTGCATTCAGTCATAGTGTGGCCATGATTCTGATTATTTCAGAGGTTGAGACCTATACTCTTATTTTCTGGGAGACTGCACAAGTGTTTAGAATACATGTGGGTGCTTCTCCACGAAGCAGAGAGAGCAAATTATTGATTCAAAGTCTCTTAGACCTTGCAATCTAATGGACCTGTGACATTTAACCGCTGTTTTCCTTCCAATTTCTCCCTTCTAAAATAGGAATGTTTATCTTATGCCTATCATCATTGTATTTTGGAAGGAAATAATTGGATTTCTACATTACAACAGTCCATAATATGGAGACAAATTCCTTTAAAGGATGTGTTATCCCATGTGTTAGCACTGTATTCCTTCTTACAACTAATATTCCATTGTATGTATGTACCACATTTTATTTATCCATTCTTCTGTTGATGGGCATTGTCATGGTGGGTGGAGACTCAAACAATAAATGAGATAATACTGAATTCCTGTCCTGGAGAGCTCTGCTACATTCTCTAAGGGAGCAGCAACAGTCACCCAAGTGCAGGGATGGTGACTGGAGAAGGATTATCCACTGATGGGCCCTTGATATTGATGACTAGGCTTATCAGTCTTTGCTCTTGAAATTGAAACTTAGTCTACTGTTATGGAGTGCCTTAGGGTTGCCTCCTGAAAGCTCCCTTGTTGCTCAAATGTGGGCTTTTTCTAAGCCAAACTCAGCAAATGAATGCACTACATTCTCCTCAGTGTGGGGCATGATTCCTGGGGATTAGCCTCCCTGGCACTGAGAGATTGCTACCAAGCACCACCTAGCAATGCAACTGGAAAAGAGGGGGAAAGGTAAAGATAAATGAGTTTATATGGCTAAGAGACTTCAAAGTGAGTCAGGAGGCCATCCCAGAGGTAACGTGTATGCACATCTCAGCAGGATCCCATAGACTTTTAAAGTGGATACCACCCCATATAGTGGGGCTCCTGAGGGCTCTGGAGACACCCAAGTCCTATGTCAGGGCAGATAGCTCTGGAGTTTGGTGCCTTGCCAGTGTGCCTTACTTTGGAGTTTATGCTCCTGAGAGTGACAGAGTTGGACTCAATTATTTCTTCTCTGCACATGGCTTATCTGTCCCTTCTATTTCAATCTATAGTTGGAGCTGGAATTTGTATGTATACATCCAGAGACTCAAGTTTTTGGGCTGTCCCTGTGCCAGCTGGGCCCAGAACCTCAGTAGAGCTGCAACACCTACTCTACAGCTCATTGGACACACCCAGGACAACTGACCAGGAGATGATGATGGACAACAAAAATCCCAGGGAATGGAGAGAGTCTGCAACTGCAGGCAGGATTGTCCCATCCATCTTTCTGATGGGATATAAGCCCCCTTTCAACTAGAAGTACAGTGGCCATCACTATCCCAGACTCCTCATAATTGGGGGAAGAGCTATGGACTAGAGTGGACTTCTGGGTATTCTACTATAGACATAGTGTGATTCTAGCAATGGAAGAAATTACAACATTGATTTGGAGCCAGTGGACACTAGAGACTCTGGGGCTAGGGAGAGGGAAAGAGAGTTGTAATACCAGGGCTTCTGTGGGACTTGGGAATCATCCTGAGTGACACTGAGTGACAGTTACAGACCATTTTATATCATCACATAACATGCAGAACTGTGTGTGAGAGAGTGTAGACTACAATGTGAACTATGGTCCATGCTTAATGGCAAATTCCCTGGATGTGTTTATCAATTGCAATGAATATGCCACACTAATGAAAGATGTTTATGTGGGAGATTGTGGGAGGTGTGGGAAGTGGGGCATATGGGAATCCCTATATTTTTTGTGTAACATTTATGCAATTTTTGTAGTTTTTAAAAATTAAAAAAATAAAATATAAAAAAAAATTCAGATGGGTGTCCTTTGCTTAGATTACATGTTAATATTGCTGCATGCCTTTTTATTGTACTCTGACAGTGAGGTGAGAAGCAGGTTGAGTTCTCTCATCCTTGTTGGATATGATATAAACAGATCTCGAGCCAGACAGACACAGGAAGAGAGAACTCTGCCATTTTTTATCTTTCCTTGTGATGAGGTCAAGCAGCTGAGACCCCAAGGAGATATGATCCATTTTCCTGACAGCTTACAGCTGAACTAGAAGATAGCTGAACAGCCAAGACTGATAATAGGAGGCTTAAGTCTTTCACCACAGAGTATGCTGTTAGCTGTGGGTTTTCCATAAATGTCCCTTATTATGTTGAGAAAGATATCATCTCTTCCTAGTCCTCAAGAATTATTTCTAATGTAGTACCTTTGTTAGATTCCAAGAGAAATCTTGATAATTTTAAAATGTTGATATTATTCAAAGTAACCTCTTTGGTCACAATGGAGTAAAGCTGGAAATCATTGATTAAAAAACTAGAAATTTACAAACATCAGGAAATTAAATGACACATCTACAGCTATCATGAAGTGAAAGAAGAAATTACAAGAGAAATTAGAAATACATAGGGATAAATAAAAATGAAGGTACAGCATGCCAAAACTTGCCAGATGGTTGAAGTGCAGTGCCAGAGGAAATATATGGCAATGAATACCTATACTGAAAAGGGAAAAAATATATCAAATTCATTTCCTAATTCATATCTTGGCAAATTAGAAAAGATTAGCAAAGTAAACCCAGAGACAGCAGAGGGAAGAAAATAAGATTAGAATGGAGATAAATGAAATAGAGTATAGAAAAACCATTCAGGGAATCAAGAAAGGAAATTTGCTTCCTTGAAAAGTATCAATAAAATGACAAATCCTTAGCTAATCTGACAAAAAATAAATAAAAAATAATCAAATAGCAAAATCAGAAATGACTATGTTGATATAACTGCTGTCCTTATAGAAATAAAAATGGTTAGAAGATAGTACTAAGGATATTGCTATGCCAACAAATCAGAATATCCAGTTGAAATTGAATTATTTTTACAAATACATATTAACTAATTCACTCAATTGGATATAGAAAACCTCAAAAACTCTATAAAAAGTACAGAGATTGAACCAATAAGAAAACTTCAACCTAGGAAAGTTCAGGGCCAGATTTCACTATTTAATTGGCAACAATCCTGTTCCAAGCAGCATTATTCACAAATGCCCTGTAATGGAAGTAACCCATGTATTAGTCAGCCAGTGAATGGATGAGTGAAAGCTGCCACATACCTACAAGAGAATATTATTCAGCAGTAAAAATGAATGAAGTCCTGATACATGTGCAACATAGATGAACCTTGAACACATCAAGTCGAGGAAATAAATCAGACAAAAAAGGACACATTTTATATGACCTCGATGAATTGAGATAATTAGAATAAGCAATCTCACATTTATAACCTAGAATATAAGTTACCAGAGGATAAAGTGGAGATAAGGAATGGGAATTCAAGGCTTAAAGTGTAGAGTGTTCCTATTTGGAAAAATGGAAATGTTTTGGTAATGGATGATAGTGATGGTAACAGAAGATTGTGAACATAATGAATAGCAATGAAATATAATTGTGAATGTGGTTAAATGGGACATATTAAGTGTATACATGTTAAGTACACTACACAGTATTCCCTAAGTTAAACCATGAACATAGCTAATAGTATAATTATAGCAATGAGCTACCATCAATTGTAACATGTGATCCACAAAAATGCAAAGTGTTACTTAAAAAGTGTTGTATGGGAATTCTGTGCTTTATGCATTATTGCTCTTTAAACCCAGAACTTTTAAAATAAAAATACAAATGAAATACATATGTCAAACTGATTTCTAAATTGGTTGCATTAATTAAACACCTTCTAGTGTGTGTAAAAGTTCCCTTTATATCACAACCTTAAACAATGTGTTCTTTCATATTTTAAACATTCTGCAGGTTTTCTGAGTGTTTATTTATCTGTGCTTGTCACTTAACTTTTTATGTCCTTGACCAATAATGATGTTTTCCAAATATTCCTACTTTAAGTATTTGTGTTGCATTTCAGTAGTTGTATTAAATTATATTGTTTTTATTTTTATTTTTTACCCAAGGCAGAGATGTTGGGTATCAAACACTTTTATTGCCTTTACTTATCATAAGTTGAGAGTTCCATGCATGGAAAAGCAAGCTGAGAAGACAAGATCCTACCACTATTACACAGAAACCATTTCACAGAGCAGTGTTGTCACTCTGAAATAAGTTAGTTGCCAATGTATGCCTGACAGAATTCATGGAGTATATACATAATCTTACATAACAGCATTTCAGACAAATCCACACAATGTGCCTATCTTCTCCCAGGAGCTCAGAGAAAGCCCCTGATTGAGCCATCTCTGGTCTTAATCTCAAGCTCCTTTAAAAATAAAATAATAAATTAAAATAAGATGATGCTATCTGGTTAAGCTAAGAGTTTTGCAAATCATAAACTGTGATATCTTCTTTACTTAATAGTAATAGTTCATACTTCAATTTATTCCTTTTCTCCCTCCCTCATTTTACTATAAGTCTAAAGAAAAGAACAAGCCATGACTTCCAGACTTAGCTTGAAATTATCCACAGTTAAATATCAAAATTCACAGTTAAATATCAATGATGGAGGGGTGAGCCATATGGAACACCCTTATATTTTTGATGTAACATTTATGTAATAAAAGCTCCTTTAAATGTAAAAAAACAAAAACCATAAAAAATACATAATTTTTCTGAGAACATACTGTAGACATAGTTTATTCCTTTTTCTTTATTTTATATGAAGTGAAGGGAAATTCCTGTATGTCTATTTATTTAGCCCATTTAAATTTATTTATATAAAAAAGTAATTCCCAATACATTGTCTCCATTTGGTGAAAAGTTTATTGACTTGGGATACGAAAGGAAAAATTCAAGCCCAAATCTGACACTGTTTGAAATTGGGCAAGTTATAAATTGTTTCTGAGTTAGACTTCTCATTATAAAAGAATAAATAATTAAACATACTTCATAGTTTCTATGAATATAAAAAATTTTATATAGAAGCATGTTCTAAACAAAATTCTGGAAAATGAAATGGGTTATTAGTTTTCCATTTTAGTTATGAGGAACATAGAGTTCTGGAATGGAAGTGATTTCCCTAAGATCACCTAACCTTAACCATAAATTTCCTTTTTATATGCAGTCAGAACTTTGAATTTTAAGATCCCTGACTTTCTCATCTCCATTATTTTTCTTCCATCCATCTTAAATGACAAAGTACATAATCATATACTTCATTGAGAATGGGCCATTGTGCATGTACAGAATTGTAATCCAGACCTCTCTTACAGAGTAGTTGATTTAAAGAGACTTAGCTGGGGCTCTATCAATAGTATAGTTTAATGCTTTCCATGCTTTTACTAATTTAAATTATTTTATTTTCAAAACTATTATTGTTAATAAGGACACTTGTTCAGGAAAGGACTTCAATTATACTTGTATCTAAAAACTGACACGGGCAGAAATGTTCTCATTAAAATGGAGTGTTAATATTTTGAGGTGAGCAGCAGTATGTGAAGCTAAATTACTAACCTCTTGGGATTTTTTTCAGTTAAAGGTGAATAATGAGATATAAATGGGAAATATTGGATGAGATTTTCTAGATTCTGTTTTATCATTGCATAGCCAATATTTTATCTTACTCTCTCTACTTGAATATCATTTTGATAACAGTCTTGAGATGACCATGAAGAAATAGGGATGAGGTTGAAAGAACTCTGTTAAGAAATAGGAAGTAGATATTGAATATTAAATGCATTGCTTCTGTAATAACTATTTGTTATAATAAAAATTATAGTGCCCTCATGTCTATATGTGCAACAGTATCACAACTTTAAATGATTATAGTTTTACAATGTTTTGATATCTCATAAAACAAATATGCATATTTTATTATTTTTAAATTTTCTTGAGTGACTATTATATTTTGCATCAATTTATACATCTCATATTCAAGTTGTGAGTACATGCTCACACACATGCACATACATATAAACTGATGGGAATTAATGGAGAATATATTGAATAATGAAACAATTTTAGGAGAATTTCTTTGTTTTCAATTTTTAATCTAATTCATATACAGTTTACATCCTTCAAGTTATTTATGACTCACTTCAGATTTCTTTAAAAATTAATATATATTTTCTAAGAAGAGGTCTTGTATCATTTATATTATTCCTAGGATTTTATTGATTTAGTTGTAGATATATTTGATGTCACCTTTAAATTTCATTTTCCAAATCTTTCTTCTTGAATATATAATTTAATTTACATATACTCACAATCACCTATTTATATGTAACTATAGTATTCCTGCTGGTGCACAGAATGAGTAGTGAGTGTGAGAGAACAAGAAAGTTCTTCTCATGTGCTATGACTACAATATTTCTTGCAGACAGATGTGTTCATTGGGTGAGAGTTCAACTTAAAAGTCATGGACTTATATGTCATTTGCTTCTATATAAATCTCTGTGAATCATTGTGATAGTTTAGTTCATGTGTCAACTTGGCTAGGATATGGTGTTCAATTGTTTGGCCAAGCATGCCCTGGCTGATTGTTACTGTGAGGATATTTCATGGAGTTAAGTGATCCATAAAGTGATGGTAACTATGGGTGACTATATCTACAATCAGTTGAAGAAATTGCTTTCAACTATCAGAGAAGTCTCATCCAATCAGTCAAAAGATTTAAAAGAAGTGTTGATTAAAGCAGTTAGAAGAGAGAATTTTCAACTCAACTCTATCCAACCAGCATGTCTTGTGGAATTCATTGATAAACTTAATCAGAGTTGAAAGCTTGTGACCTGCCTTCAGAAATTTTGACTTACTTATCCCCACATTCACATAAGAGAGTTGTAATAAAAATATACTAATTTGCACAGATAACTCCTTCCAGTTGGATTCCCTAGAGAATCCTGAATAATACAATCAGCCTTTAAACAAATATTTATTTTAAAACATTTTAACTATTTAACTGTAAACATCAAACTTTAAAGATAAAACCTGTTCTAACATACAGATGAATACAGGAAAATAGCTTGGAAAAATGAAAAATATTAACTACATCAATAGGAGGACAAAATTCATGAAATATTTAGGGCAAAATTAAAAATAAAAACAGAAATTGAAGTTAATCATTGGGTATGAAATGCATATCTTTGAGGTTTGATGAGGTCTACAAATAGAAATTGGGGAGGAATCTGGAGTAATTTTAAAATGCAATTCATTTTTAAAATTTTCTGTCTAAGTCTTATGTGTACCTTAAAATATAAATTTACTTTTTATTTTTCCTGATTGATACTATTATGTAAATTTGCAAACTAATGTCAATGAGCAGTTTTTATGAAAAAAAAATTCACCAATATAAGGCATTTCACATGAAAGAAACAGTGCCAAAATGCTATATTATTTTAGAATCATTAAATTATCAAATAATAACATACCATAACATGTCTGAATGATAGAGAAGATGACAGTCAACATAATGTCACTTAGTCCTCTTGGAAAAGTTAACTGTTGAATCCTTTAAACAAAGCAATTGATATTTTTCTGTAAAACATAAAATTTGTGCTAACCTATGAACCCATACTTCCAGTCATAGGTAGATACCATATCCAAAATCTAATATGGGAAACAGGAGATTTTTTTCAACAATATTCATAAGCATACAACATATAATAGCAGAAAACTGGAAGTAACCCAAATATTGTTGATAAATAATGGATATATGTAGATTTATATGGGCTATAGCCAATTAAGAAATGTTACTAAAGACTAAACAAAACTGGCTAGAGTTACATGCAACTGCATTAATGTAATATAATGTAAAGTGAAAAAAAAAAAAGAACTCCTTAATTTTGTTCCTGTGGATGATGGATTTATTCTGGTTGTAATAAAAAAAAAAAAACTAAATGAAGACATTAATCTATCAATAGACAATCTTTACACAACAATGAATGTTCCCACAGGCCTTAACAAATTGTATTTTTTGTAAAATGGATACAGAGAAATAACCAATGAAATTCTAAAATATTTCAAATGTATTTTATAAACTCTTCTAATAAAATTCCTCATTCACACACAGAACAATTATTACTATTTATTGACATAAAGGGTTATAGTCCACTGTAAATGCAACAGCACATATTTAAGCAATTCACTATATTAAATACCATCAGCCCTTAATTACTGATACATTCTTACTAAGTGCTGACTGGAATCTAAAATAGAAGCTATTCAGGAAAATATTTTGGATGTTTTTACTAAAGTTATATATATGCTAAACTTAATTATGGCCAAGCAAATGATTATTAGGTATACACCTAAGGTTTAAGTTTTAAAGGCACACAAAACCTGTAAAAGATCATGGCACTTTTATTCATAACTATAAGTGTCCAATATGAAATAAAGAGAAATTCAGTGGAAGGAAAGGAAGGAGGGAGGGTGGGAGAGAGGGAGGGAGGGAGGAAGGAAGGAAAATATAGTAATAAAAAAGAAGAAAAAATGTAGAAAGGATGAATAAGAATGAATGGATGGATTTACATTGATCAATATAGAAATTTGTTCATTTTATAGTTGACCTTCATTTTACGTGTTTGGATATATTATGTTTCTTGCACACTGTATTCCTGGGTGTTAAAAGAGCTTTAAAGAATAATTGTTCTTATATGAGGACATAGATTTACAGCATAAAAAAAGGTGAAAATTACATTATTTTTGGATTTTATGTTTAAAATCAAACAAGTTTAAATAACAATACTTTATTTCTGGAAAGAGGGGGAATGAAGATATTTATCAATGTATTTTTTGAGTAAGCATTTCTATAACTTCATACCTTTCCAGGAAGTACACTATACTAGTCTATATTTGTTGTACAATCTAATCATAAAGGGGTTCCTAAACCCACATTTGTACAAGTTTCATTATGCAAAAATTTTTCTCATGGCCTACACAATCTTCTTATTCCAAGATTTAGATAAAATGTTTTCCAAATAGTTGTGATAAAAGAATAAAATTCTCTCACCACTTTATCCTGTTCAGTGGTGCATTTGATTGTGGCCTCATAGAGTTGGACAGAATTGTCCCAAAGAATAAATTTGCCATAACCAAATGGGAGGAACAACTGGAAATAAGTTTTGTCTGTCCTTTACTGGAGCTCATCTAGGATACCACAGTGATTAAATGAGCATAGTAAGCTAGAATGTTCATGAATATATCCAGCAGAATAATAAGTAGGAACTTGAAACTTATGAGATGAAGTGACAGCAGTGCTGAGAGGGAATCCATACCCATAAATGCCTATAGTTAAAAAGAAGAAAGAGCTAACATAAAAAAACTTAACAGCACACTTGGAGGAACTAGAAAAAGAAAAACAAACTAATCCCAAAACAAGAAGATAGAAATAAATATTAAATATTAGAGCAGAGATAAATGAAATTAAGCATAAAAAAAACATTTGAATATTCTTGCTGTACTTATTTTGTAATAATCAAGGTAGGCTAAACATTCACTATATTAGAAACCATGCATGTGTCCACAGACCTAGGTCTGGTTTTCAGAAAGCTGGTGATAAACTAAGCCTAATTTATTATATGACCATCCTGTATGGAAAGACTGTAACTCTAGGTATTTTTGGTCAGCCTTAAGAGATATAGCAAGGGACAGATGTGGCTCAAATGATTTTGCATCTATCTCTTATGTGGAGGGACCTGGTTAGATCCCTGGGACCTCTTGGTAAAAATTAAAAATTAAAAAAAAAAGAAAAATATAGAAGGCACATGGGCCATGAAGCCCCATATGCAGGTGCATCATCAGGACCCACAAGTGGGTGAGCCCCCCAGGCCCCATGCATGGGTTTGATGGCAGGCCCCATGAGTGGGTGAGTCATTAGGCCCTGTGAGTAGGTATGCCACCAGGCCCCACAAGTGGGTGAGCCCCCAGGCCCCATGCATGGTTGCACCATTAGACCCCATGCATGGGTGCACCATCAGGCCAACGAGCCATGCAGCAAGATGATGACATAACAGGAGAGTGACACAAGGGAGAGCCAAGATGAGATGCATCAAAAAAACGAACTAAGGTGACACAGGCAGTAGGACACCTCTCTCACACATTGGAGGTTCCAAGGATGGAATCCCAGTGAAGACAGGAGGAGAAGGATGAGAAGAGGGGGCAGGAAACGGACACAGTGAATGGACACAAAAACAGCAAAATGGGGGGGGAGTAAAAATGCATAAAAGTAAATAAATAAATCTTTAAAAAATGCATAGGGGAGTAAGATACAGACTACAGTTAGTAGTAATATTTTGACAATGCTTTTACATAATTTGTTAACAAATATTTCATAACAATGCAAAGTATTTGTGGTGGGGTGATTGTGGGAGCCCTGTATGATGTTGTGCATGTTTGTTTTGTAAGTTCACAATGCTTACTGAACAATTATAGTTTATGTATGTTCATATATGAATGATATATTTCAATAAATTGTTAAAAAAAATACTAGAAAAAATTAACAAAACTAAAAGATGGTTCTTGGAGAAGATTGATAAAATTGACAAATCCTTAGCTAAACTATCAAAGAAAAAAGAGAGGTGATGTGAATAAACAAAAAATGAGAGAGGGGTTAGAATCACCGATCCCACAGAAATTGATGATCATAAGAGGACATTTTGAAAAAGTGTATTCCAATGAAATGATCAATTTATATGAAATGAGTGAATTTCTAGAAACACATGAGCAACCTATATTGATTAAAGGAGAAAGACAAGAGCTCAACAGACCAAACATAAGTAGTTGTATTTAATTAGTCATCAAAATTTTCCCTTTCATGAAAAGCCCAGGACCAAATGGCTGCATGGGTGAATTCTATGAATCATTCCAGAAAGACCTAATACAAATCCTGCTTAAAATTTTCAAAAAATACAATTGGAGAGAACATTACCTAAACCATTCTAGTATGCCAACATCACTCTAAAACCAAACCACATAAAGACAACAGCAACAATAAAAAAGCAACAACAACAACAACAACAAAAAACTATAGTCCAATCATTCTAATGAACTTAGAGGGAAAATTCCTCAAGAAAATTCTTACTTATTGAATTCAAAATCAAATAAAAACCTACTCTTCTCTCTCTCTCCCTTGTTAACCTGTCTTTCAGACAGTGGTTCTCAGAGACTGCTCACTTTCCTCAATTCAAATCAGTGAGGTCATATACTGTTCACCCTTCAATGTCTGGCTTGCTTCACACAACATAAGGTCTTCAAGATTTATCCATGTTATTCAATGTGTTAGCACTTTATTCCTTCTAACAGCTGAGTAATATTCCATTGTATGTATGTACCACATTTTGCTTATCCATTCATCTGTTGATGGGCACCGGGGCTGATTCCAACTTTTGGCAATTGTGAACAATCCCACTATGAACAGAAGGTTTATATCACAGTAGGGTTACAATGGGGGCTGCAGAGGTTCATTGATGGGGGTGTCTTGGATGGGAGATTCATGAGAGTAAGTTCATCTGAATATTCTTGAAAGATATATAAATTTGTTCAAATGATCAAGGAATGGAGCATGGTTATGGTGGAAAGACAATCACACAAGAAATGAAGAAATACTGAATTCCCAGCCTGGAGAGCTCTGCCACATTCTCCAAGGGAGCAGCAACAGTTCCCTGAGTGCAGGGGCAGTGTCTGGCAAAAAAAGGATGGCCCACTGTTGGGTTCTTGTTATTGATGACTAGCTTTATGAGTCTTTGCTCTTGTAATTGAAACTTAGCCTACTGTTATGGGGTGCCTAAGGGCTTCCATCTGAGAGCTTCCTTTTTGCTCAAATGTGGCCTCTCTCTAAGCCAAACTCAGCATATGAATGCATTACCTTTCCCCCAATGTGGGACATGACTCCCGGGGAATAGCCTCCCTGGCAACAAGGGATTAATACCAAGTGTCAACTGGAAACAAGACTGGAAAAAGACCTTGAATAAAAGGGGGGGAAATGTAAAGACAAATGAGTCCATGTGGCTAAGAGACTTCAAAGAGAGTCGGGAGGTCATCCCAGAGGTAACACTTACTCACACCTCAGTAGGATCTCATAGAACACCAAAGTGGATATCGCCCCACACAGAGGGCCTCCTGAGGGTTCTGGAGACTCCCAGGTCCTATATAAGGCAGTAGAGCCCCAGAACTTGATGTCTTATCAGTGGGCTCTACTTTGGAATCTGTGCTCCTGAGAGTGACAGAGTTGGACTCAAATAAGTCCTCCCTGCACATGGTCCATCAGTCCCTTCTATTCAAACCTATATGTGAGGTTGGAGTTTGTAGGTGTACTTCCAGAGACTGGAGCCTCTGGCCTGCTTATGCACCAGCTGAGCCTGGAATCTCAGTGGAGCTGCAAGTCCTACTCTACAGCTCAATGGACTCACCCAAGTCACCTGATGAGGCAGCAATGATGGACAACGGCCATTCCAGGGAATGGAGAGAGCCTGCAGCTGAAGGCAGGATAATCCCATCCACCATATACATGGGATATAAACCCAATCTCACTTGGAGGTGGAGTGGACATCACCATTCCAGTCCCCTCAGGATTGGGGGAAGAGCTATGGACTAGAGTGTACTTAGTCATATTCTGTTGTAGACATATTGTTATTCATGCAATGGAAGAAATTATAACAGTGAGGTGGAGTCAGTGGTCACTAGACACTTTCGGGGTGGGGAGGGGCAGTTGTAATACATGGGCTTTTTCAGGACTTGGGGGTTGTCCTGAGTGACGTTGTGGCAACTGATATAGGCCATTTTACATCAGCATATACCATGCAGAACTGTGTGGGATAATGTGGTCTATGATGTGAACTGTGGTCAATGTTTAGTCGCAAAGCCCCAGGATGTGTATATACATTGCAGATGATGTGCCACACTAATGAAAGATGTTTATGTGAGATGTTATGGGAGGTATGAGAGGAGAAGAGCATGGGAATCCCTGTAATCTTTGTGTAACATTTATGTAATCTAAGCATCTTTTAAAATATATATGAAAAAAAAACATTTATGTAAGCAAATGTACATATATGCGTATATATCTATATATCATTTTACAAATATTGGTTTGTATTGTGAAAAATTTGATTTTTACCCACAATAAAAAAAAAAGAATGGAAAAAATCAAATAAAAAGAAAGATTCATTATGAGCAAGTCAGTTTTAACCCAGGTAATAAAGGATGTTTCAACATAGGAAAAACAATCAATATAATACTTCACATTAATAGATCAAAGAAAATAAATCACATGATCATCTCTACTGATGCAGAGAACAGAATCAATAAAATACAACATCCTTTCTTGACAAAAATAATTCAAATCAGAGGAATAGACAGAACCTTCCTCAACATGAAAAAGGATTAAATGCTCTCCCAAGATCTGGAAAATACAAGGATGCCCCCTGTGACCACTTTTATATAACATTTTAGTTGAAGAACTTGCTTAAGTACTTAGGCAAGAAAAATAAATAAAAGGAATTCAAATTTGAAAGGAAGTCTTAAAAATTGCATTATTTGCAGATGATTTGATCCTATACATAGAAAGCCCAGAAAAATCTAAAAGAAACCTTCCTGTGATGGTAATAAAATTCACTAAAGTGGTGGGATATAAGTTCAATGCTAAAAAATCAGTAGCATTTCTATACTCTAATAATGAACAAACTGAGAAGAAATTTTAAAAACAATAGATAATCAAATGTCTATGAATGACCTCATCTAAGTATTAAAGGACTTGTACACAAAAAACTACACAACATTGCTAAAGGAAATCAAAGAAGACCTAAAAAAAATGAAAGCATATCCCGTGTTCATGAATTGGAAGAATAAATATTTTTAAGATGTCTATCCTACCCAAATTGATTTACAGATTCAATGCAATCCAAATAAATGTTCCAATAATATTTTCTACTGAACTGGGAGAGCCAAATCAAATTTATTTGGAAGGGTAAAGTACCCTGAAGACCAAAATACATAAAGGAATCTTACAGTTCTAAAATAAGAAGACAAACAACCCATTTAAAAATGAGAAAGAGATCTGAATAGACATTTTCCAAAGAGCAAATACAAATAGCTAAAAAGCACATGAAAATATGTTCAACAGCACTAGCTATTAGAGAAATACAAATGAAAACTACAATGAGATATCTTACATCCTTTAAACTGGCTGATATTAAAAAACAGAAAATTAAGGTTTTGGATAGGATGTGGAGAAATCAGAACCCTCATCCACTACTGGTAGGAATTCAATAGCGTGCAGCCTTTGTAGAGGATTGTTTGGTGGTTCCTCAGGAAGCTAAGTATGCAATTGCCATATGATCTAGCATTCTCTCTACCTTGTTATACCCAGATTTGAAAGCAGTGACATGTGCAGATATATTCATACTAATGTTCACCACACCATTATTTATATTGCCAAGAATTGAAAGCAACCCAGTGTCCTTCAACAGATGAACAGATAAACAAAATTTAGTATATACATATGGTGGAATATTACTCATCTGAAAAAAACTGAAGCATTGACAGTTCTGACAACATGGATGAATCTCAAAGTCCTTTTGTTTTGTGAACAAAGCCAGTCAATAAAGGACAAATATTGCATGATGTTACTGATGTGAACTTATTATTTTGAGCAGACTCACAAAAGAGGAGTCTAAAAACTAGGTTACCAGGAGATAAAAAAGGGAGGAGGGAGAAGAAAGTGGTGAGCTTATGTTCAGTCTGGGAAGTAATTATCATAAGGTGGATGGGGTGGTATGGCAATGGATTAGGGTGATTATGGTGCAGTGATATGAGTGGGATTGATAGTGATGGATTGTGAGTGGGATAGGCAACTGGGTTGGGATATCCATGGTTCTGGGTTAAATGCTGGGAGAAGGAACAGTGAACTCTAGGAAGGTGTAGGGAAAACATTGAGAATTCAATTATGAGAGTGTTCTTTGGAAACTATGGCAGGGGACTGTCACTTCTGTGGAGTGTTGGTGGTGCAACATGCTTCTATTGAATATGTATGTGATCATGTTGTCATAGGCTTTTATCTCAGTGGGTGGAGACCTACACAATAACCAAAAATATATTAAACTCACATCCTGGGGAGTCCTGCTAAATTCTCATATAGAGGGGCAAGAATCTCTCTATTACACAGGAAGTGCCTAATAAAAGAAAACAGACCACTACACCAAGCTCTTGATATTAATGCTTGTGGTTATAAACATTATTATAAAATTGAAACTCAATCCTAATAATATCTACTGCCTAAGAGTTACCTCCTGAAATCTCCTTTTTACTCAAATGTGGCATCTCTCTAAGCCAAACTCAGAATATAAATGTACTACCTTACCCCAATGTGGGACATGACTCCTGGTGAAGAGCCTCCCTGGCACTGAGGGATTAATACCAACCACCAAGCACTAATGCTATTGGAAATGGACCTTGACCAAAAGATAGAAATATTAAATACATAAAGTTTTTATGACTATGAAACTTCACAGAGTGTTGGGAAAATATTCCAGAGTTTACACTGATGCAAGTTTCATGTAAATCTCACTAAATCCTACAACAAACAAGACCTCAAACAGGGGTGCCCCGGAGGGCTCTAGACACATTCAGATACTATAGTGGAATCAAACAACCTCTTGATATCAGCACCCACTGGTGGACCTTACATTGTAATATATGACAACCTATTTCTCAAATGAAACAGAGTTAGGCTCACTTATAATTCCCCTACAAATGATTGTTCTTCCCATTTTATTTGAGCTAAATATTAGCAATATACCAGTTATATTTATGTCCCAGAGACTTAAATATTTGGTTTGTTGATATGCCTCTTGAGCCCTGAATATCAGCATAGTTGCAGCAAACACTTACACTCCAGTTTATCAGATGCACTGAGGACAATGAACAAAATGATGATGATGGACAATCTCCATCTCAAACAGAAAAGAGTATCTATAACTGTGAGTACAATAGTTTCTTTCATCTGTACAATAAAATCTAAACCACCTCTCAATCTGAAACAGAGCAGGCATCACCATCCTAAAATAATCAAGTTTGAAGAATGAACAAACATAAGTGGGGAATGCAACCATGGACCAAGGTAGAATTACTGTTATTGTAGTAACAGGAAAACTTGTTACAATCACATAAAGATAGTAGTTACCAGAGGTTCTGATGGGTGGGGGAGGGAAGAATAGATAGAACATAGGGCATTTTTAGGACATTGGAATTGTTTGCATCATATTGAAATGATGGATACAGATTAATTTATATTTTGTCAAAAGTTATAAAATTCTATGGTGCAAAGCATAAAATATAGATCTTGTTTAGTAGCAATGCTTCAATATTTATTCATCAATTGTAAGAAATGTTCCACATAATTTTAAGATGTTATTAATAAAGGGAAATGTGGGAAAGACAAGGCTTGGGTATATAGGAATCCCTTATATTTTTTAAATACCTTTTCTGTAGTCTAAAACCTCCTTAAAAATAAAGTTTATTATATTTAAAAAGAGTTGATTTAACTTTTGGCCCACACACATATGATATTGGAAGATACTTCATAAGTATAGGATAATGTAGAGGATGTCAGATAGATAAACATTGGTCAAAACATATGAAGTCAAGAAGGGCTTCAGTTCTACCATGGCTCAAAATATAAAAGTACTTATATTGTAGCTCAAAAAGTAATTGCTTACTATATGACAGAAACTTAGTATTTTAGGCAGAGTGTTGGAAATGTACATCATGTCAGTGAAGGAGATTTTACTGAGTAGAGAGTACAGAATGTGGACTCTGATGCTCATTCCAATGATACGAATCAGTAAGATATGCCCCATCTGCATCTCTATCTCTGAAAAGAGGAAGATGATAGCAAGAAAGGAGAAATGTGTTTTTTTGGCCATATTGAAAAAACTAAGAAATATACTAAGACAAAACTTGATTTTCTCATTCCATGTTTTAAATCAAAATATCAAAACAGATAGTATCTTAAAATTTCATGTAAGAACGTTGACTGTCCTTTAAGAGAAAAAATAATGATTACTAAATGCAAAGGAATTTTCTTGAATTGCCTTATGTTAATTTGTGTTCCACATTTCAAAACACTGATTCTTTGTCTTTTGAACAATAGTCACATTGTCATATAATAAAATGTATATAAATATTTTATTGATATAGCAATAAAATATTATAAAAAGAAAGGAAATAAAACATTTAGAAGAATTGTCCAATCATTTTATTTTCCTTATTTTTAAATATTTTCAGCACATATTCTGAAAAAAAAACTCACTGAATTCCTTCATATAAGTCATCAATTCAGCATGACAGCATTGGTCAAATATAATAAAACTTAAAAACAACATTCTTTAATTCATTTCTCAATTTTAAATTTATATTGGATATATAATGTCATACTAAGTATATTAATACTTTTATGGAAAGAATATAAATAATCTTATGAATGATTTAAATTAATTTCTTCCTGTAAGGTAGAATACATTTTGACAGTCCAGAAATTTGTTATGCCTGACATATCAAAGATCTTGAGAATGAATTCTTAAAATGTAATTTAACACTCATTAATCTGTGACTCAAGGAAGAAGTCAAAATTGACAGTCCACATTAAGGAATTGAATTTTTTATTCTTTTATTTTGACATAAGACCTGGAAAATAGGGGAAAAATGAACTTACCAATATGTTCATTAAATTTGACTGTATGAATTTTAAATTATGAAACCCTAGGAACATTCTAATATAATATTATTTTAGTACATTAATATATTCTTCATTATTAAAACAAATATTGATATTAAAATATTTTAATATGATATTATTGAAAACTGGTTTATGTTTTACACCAATGCAATGAAAAATACAACATGTAAGTGAGGGGATAAGATCATCAGGATATATCAGTTTCAGCAAGCCCAACCTGAATCTCAATGTTATACAATAAATTAATAAAATAAAATAATTTTTAACAAATATTCATTAATATTATTAGGTTAAATATAAAAGTAAACATTTTGAAAATAAGTGCACTATGAGAAATGAAACATGATATTTTGCAGGAAAAATAAAATAGTATATTGGGAAAATTGGGCAATTAAAATAGTACAAAATAAAGACTATTTTAAAGTAAGAAATGATACAAACATGTGATGTAAGAAATTGTTATATGAAAATATGGACTGAATAAATATATAGAGGGGGCGGATGTGGCTCAAATGGTTGGGCGTCGGTCTGCCATATGCAGGGTCCTGGGTTTGATCTCCAGGACCTCCCGGTAAAATAAAAAAATATATATAGAAGGTGCATGGGCTGCCAGGCTCTGTGTGCCGGTGGACGGCCAGGCCCCGGGAGACATGCAGCAGGATGATGATGTAAAAGGAGAGAGACAAGACTAGATGCTCCGAAAGCTCCAAAAACCAGGAGCCGAGGTGGCGCTGGTGGCAGAACACCTCTTTCCTACATTGGAGGTCTCCAGGATTGAATCCTGGTGAAGACTGGAGGAGGAGGATGAGAAGAGATGAAACAGACACAGAGAATTGCCCAGCGAATGGACACAAAACAGCAAAATGGGAAAGGGGGCATTTAAAATGGATCAAGTAAATAAATAAATCTTTAAAAAATAATAATAATAATATGTTTAATAAATAAATAAATAAATGAAAATTATGTCACAAAATTCAATAGGAATACCAGGAACATTTTCTAATCCACTGGTATCCTTATTTAACTATGTGTGGTTTATTATTCAGATTCATTATTGTTTACATCTGAAAAATCACATTCATAAAATTATAAAATTTATCTAGAACCTAGGAAAATCTCTTAAACCAATTAAGAAAAATTTTACTATCTCTATTATTAAACTTTAAAGTTAATAAAAATGTCCCACCTGAATAATTGAAAAAATATATAAGTAGGTGATACATTAAAGAGGAAATAAGGGGATCAAAACAGGAAAACAATGAATAGCAACAAAATCTAAGTTACTTAAATGGATATAAAACTTATTAAAACATGATTATATAAAAAGTGTGAATAATTTCAACAAATGTGCACATTTTTAGAAACACATGCTAAATCTTCTTTAAAAATTTATATTCTCTACATTTTTGTGTAACATTTATGAAGTCAATTTTATGTCATAAAAAGTATTCCAACTGATAGATGAGGGAAATATGATAAATTTAGTGTCAGTTCAGAGTCAACTAAAATTCTTAATTTCATCCAAAATGAAAGAAATATTTTTCCTTCCTGCTTCTAACCTCAACAGGCAAATTCACTATGTAATTAGATAAAATTTTAAATGAGAGATTCAATTGAAAGTAATTTACAGGAAATATGTTGAGGAATGACAGCTGTCACAGTAATATATTTGCTAATAGGTTTAAACAAATTACAAACTAAGTCCTCAAACTAGTGTAATTATAATGAGACTCCAAGGCATTGGATAAAGTATATGACTAAAGCAATTCTAAATAATATTCACACAACCCCAGAATATTTGGTAGTTTAGTAAAAATAAAGACATAAACTGAAATTCTTACATTGTTTCATAAACAACTTTATCAAATAAGGAATTCAATTCATAATTATGTCAATCCTAATATAACCTCTTCTAGTTTATATTATCATTCATGCAGATTTTTGGAACTTTTATTAAAGTTCATTTTCATAAAGTTGGTTTAGTATGTTAAATGTTTACATTATAATGGTATATGTAACATTTATCATGATAGATTTAATGCACATTTTACAAACTATTTTAAAAGAGCTGCTTAAAATTTTAACCTTATACTTGATGGTTGACATGTTTTAAATATTTTTAAATCTTGCACTATTCCAAAATAATTACTGAATATTATTACATGCAAAGCATGATGTAAAATGTTAAAATTAAAATAAGGAAGATACATGCACATTTCCCAACATGATTATTAATATGAGTGAATCCTCCACAGCCATGTTCGTTCAGGAAACTGATGCACCAAACTGCCACTATTCACAGTGATCCTATTTCAAGGCCACAAGGTGCTCCCTTGCCACCTTGTCCTTGGAATTCTGAAATGATTTATGTTCAATTTAGGACAAAATATATCAAATAAACATCTCCATAATCTTCCTGGGGAAATCATTCAAATGAAATCTGGATAATGTAGTAAGCCCAGAAATAGTACAATTCAATAATATTAGCATGCAAGAAATTACTATAATTCATTGAACATAATTTATTAGATAAAACACAAGTAGGTATTTAAATAGTGTATCTGAGAAAACTTACAGGTTGATATTTTGACATTTATTAGGGGGAACTCCATAAGGGACTACAATATCTTTGATTTGATTCATAGTAATCAGAAAGCCAACTGGCTATTTGGCATCTGAAAGATTATGTTTATGAAAAAGACTTCTAATCCTCTAGCAAACCATATCTCTTAAACAAAAAACCAATGTCCTA
>JAQZBX010034989.1:0-24759 GCA_029593785.1 Cabassous unicinctus
TGGACAAATTCCTAGAAACCCACAAACAACCTACATTGACCCTGGAAGAAATGGAAGTCCTCAACAAACCAATCACAAGTAAAGAGATTGAAACAGTCATCAAAAACCTCCCAAGATCAAAAGCCCAGGACCAGGTGACTTCACAGGTGAATTCTACCAATCATTCAAAAATGATCTAATACCAAATTGCTCAAGCTCTTCCAAAAAATTGAATAGGAAAGAACATTACCAAATTCATTCTATAAAGCCAAAATCACCCTAATACCAAAACCAGGTAAAGACACTATAAAAAAATTAATTTACAGATCAATATCTCTAATAAATATAGATGCAAAAATCCTCAACAAAATATTTGCAAACCAAATGCAAAAGCACATTAAAAGAATTATACACCATGATCAAGTGGGTTTTATCCCAGGTATGCAAGGGTGGTTCAACACCAGAAAATCAATTACTGTAATAAATCATATTGATAAAGTAAAGAAGAAAGATCACATGATCCCCTTGATAGATGCAGAACAGGCATTTGAAAAACACAGCACCCATTCATGATAAAAACAATCTAAAATATAGCAATAGAAGGATGCTTTCTCAATATGGTAAAGTTCATATATGAAAACCTATAACTCGCCGCTGATGGCCTTCCTAGCTGCCCATATGCCCGGCCGCTGCACCGCAGAAATGCTTCGATTACCCTCAGTCTTTCGCCAGATGAGGCCAGTGTCCAGGGCATTGGCTCCTCATCTCACTCGGGCTTATGCCAAAGATGTGAAATTCGGTGCCAATGCCCGAGCCTTAATGCTTCAAGGTGTAGACCTTTTAGCTGATGCTGTAGCCTTTACTATGGGGCCAAAGGGAAGAACTGTGATTATTGAACAGAGTTGGGGAAGTCCCAAAATAACAAAAGATGGTGAGACCGTCGCAAAGTCAATTGACTTGAAGCATAAATATAAAAATATTGGAGCTAAACTTGTTCAGGATGTTGCCAGTAACACAAATGAAGAGGCTGGGGATGGCACCACCACTGCTACTGTACTGGCACTCTCTATTGCTAAGGAAGGCTTCGAGAAGATTAGCAAAGGTGCTAATCCAGTGGAAATCAGGAGAGGTGTGATGTTAGCTGTTGATGCTGTAATTGCTGAACTTAAGAAGCAGTCTAAACCTCTGACAACCCCTGAAGAAATTGCTCAGGTGGCTACAATTTCTGCAAACAGAGACAAAGAAATTGGCAACATGATTTCTGATGCAATGAAAAAGGTTGGAAGAAAGGGTGTCATCACTGTAAAGGATGGAAAAACATTGAATGATGAATTAGAAATCATTGAAGGCATGAAGTTTGATCGGGGTTATATTTCTCCATACTTTATTAATACATCAAAAGGTCAGAAATGTGAATTCCAGCATACCTATGTTCTGTTGAGTGAAAAGAAAATTTCTAGTGTCCAGTCCATTGTACCTGCTCTTGAAATTGCCAATGCTCACCATAAGCCCTTGGTTATAATTGCTGAAGATGTTGATGGAGAAGCTCTAAGTACACTTGTTTTGAATAGGCTGAAAATTGGTCTTCAGGTTGTAGCAGTCAAAGATCCAGGTTTTGGCGACAATAGAAAGAACCAGCTTAAAGACATGGCTATTGCTACTGGTGGTGCAGTGTTTGGAGAAGAAGGATTGAATCTAAACCTTGAAGATGTTCAGCCTCATGATTTGGGAAAAGTTAGAGAGGTCATTGTGACCAAAGATGATGCCATGCTCTTGAAAGTAAAAGGTGATAGGGCTCAAACTGAAAAACATATTCAAGAAATTGTTGAGCAGTTAGATATCACAACTAGTGAATATGAAAAGGAAAAACTGAGTGAACTTTTAGCAAAACTTTCAGATGGAGTAGTTGTGCTGAAGGTTGGTGGAACAAGTGATGTGGAAGTGAATGAAAAGAAAGACAGAGTTACAGATGCACTCAATGCTACACGAGCTGCTGTTGAAGAAGGCATTGTTCTGGGAGGTGGTTGTGCTCTGCTTCGATGCATTCCAGCCTTGGATGCACTAACTTCAACTAATAAAGATAAAAAAATTGGTATAGAAATTATTGAAAGAACACTCAAAATTCCTGCAATGACCATTGCTAAGAATGCAGGTGTTGAAGGATCATTGATAGTTGAGAAAGTTATGCAAAGTTCCTCAGAAGTTGGTTATGATGCTATGCTTGGAGATTTTGTGAATATGGTGGAAAAAGGAATCATTGATCCAACTAAGGTTGTAAGAACTGCTTTATTGGATGCTGCTGGGGTGGCATCTCTGTTAACCACAGCAGAAGTCGTGGTCACAGAAAATCCTAAAGAATAGAAGGACGCTGGAATGGGCGGAATGGGTGGAATGGGTGGAATGGGTGGAATGCGTGGTGGTATGGGAGGTGGCATGTTCTAATTCCTAGAATAGTGCTCTACCATTACTAATGAACTGTGATGAGAATGTCAAGGCAGTGTTTCTCACCAATAATTTGAAGTCATTTGAAGAAAATGATAGAAGAAAAGGCTGGTTGATGTCAGAAAATTACTATACCCATCAGTTACTGGTTTCAGTTGACAATATATAATGGTTTACTGCTGTCATTGTCCATGCCTACAGATAATTTATTTTGTATTTTTGAATAAAGATATTTGTACATTCCTGATACTGGTACAAGAGTCATGTACCTGTGTACTGCTTTCAAATTAAATCACTGAGGCATTTTTACTGATTCGGTTAAAATCAGGATTTTAGTGCTTGCCGTCACTAGATGAGAAGTTAAGCAGCAGCCTTTCTGTGGAGAGTAAGAATAATTGTTTACAAAGTAGAGAAATATCCAATTATGTGACAAACTTGTGTAATAAAAATTTGTTTAAAGTTTAAAAAAAACAACAAAAAAACCTATAGCTAGCATTGTACTCAATGGTGAAAGATTGAAATCTTCCTGCTGAAATGAGGAACAAGACGAGGATGCCCACTGTCACCATTGTTATTCAATATTGTGTTAGAAGTTCTAGCTAGAGCAATTAGACTAGATAAAGAAATAGCGAATAGGAAAGGAAGAAGTAAAACTTGGACTATTCACTGATGATATTATCTTATACCTAGAAAATCCTGAAAAATCCACAACAAAGCTACTAGTACTAATAGACAAGTGCAGTGAAGTGGCAAGATACAAGATTAATATGCAAAAAATCAGTAGTGTTTCTATCCACTACTAATGTGCAATCTGAGGAGGAAATCAGAAAAAAAATTTCATTTATAATAGTGACTAAAACAATCAAATATTTAGGAATAAACTTAACCAAGGACATTAAGGATCTGTATTCAGAAAACTATAAAACATTGCTAAAAGAATTTGAAAAAAACTTAAATAAATGGAAGGACATTCTGTGTTCATGGACTGGAAGATTAAATACAGTTAAGATGTCAATTCTATCCAAACTGATTTACAGATTCAACACAATCCCAATAAAAATCCCCAGCAGCCTTTTTGGCAGAAATGGAAAAGCTTATTATCAAATTTATTTGGGAGAGTAGGGGGGTATGATTAGCCAAAAATGTCTTTAAAAAGAACAACAAAGTGGAGAACTCTAACTTCCTGACTTTAAACCATATTACTCTGCTACAATGGTAAAAACAGCACAGTACTAGCATAAAGACAGACAGATTGATCAATAGAACCGAATCGAGAACTCAGAAATAGACCCTCACATCTACAGTCAAGTGATTTTTTGACAAGACTGTTAAGCCCTCACAGCTGGGTCAGAACAGTCTATTTAGCAAATGGTTCTGAGAGAAATGAACAGCCATATTCAAAAGAAAGAGGACCCCTATCTCACACCTTATACAAAATTTATCTCAAAATGGACCAAAGACCTAAATATAAAGGTGGCAACCATAAAACTCCTAGAAGAAAATGTAGGAAAATATTTCAAGATCTTTTGGTAGGTGGTAATTTCTTAAACCTTACATCCAAAGCATGAGCAACAAAAGAAATAATAGATAAATGGGACCCCCTCAAAATTAAACACTTATGCAACTCAAAGGACTTTGTCAAAAGATTCTAAAGGCAGCCGACTTAATGGGAGAAAATATTTGTCAATCACATATCTGATAAGGGTTTAATATTCATGATATATAAAGAGATCATACAACTCAACAATAAAAAGACAAACTACCCAACTAAAAAAATGCAAAACACTTGTAAAGACAATTGTACAAAAAAGAAATACAAATAGCAAAGGAACACATGAAAAAATGTTCAACATCACTAGTGATAGAGAAATGCAAATCAAAACAACAATGAGATATCATTTAATACCTGTTAGAATAGCCACTATTAAAAAGTCTGAAAACTGTAAGTGTTGGAGAGGACATATAGAGATAGGAACTCTTTTTCACTATTGGTGGGAATGTAGAATGGTACAGCCACTGTGGAGGACTATTTAACAGTTCCTAAGAAAGTTGAATATAGACTTGTCATGGGACCCGGCAATACATTACTAGATATGTATACCTAGAAGAACTGAAAGCAGTGATATGAGCAACCTCTGCACAAAAATGTTCATAGCGATATCATTGATGATTGTCAAAAGATGTAAACAACCTAGGTGTCCATCAACTGATGAATGGGTAAACAAATTGTGGTGTGTACACGTGATGGGATATTATGAAGCAGTAAGAAGAAATGAAGTTATGCAGCTTTTCACAACATGGATGAACATGGATGACAATATTGAGTGAAGCAAGCCAGACACAAAAGAACAAATATTGTGTGATTGTGCTATTAAGAAATAAATATATTATGTAAACTCCTGGAGTTATTAATTAGAATATAGGCCACTAGAAAATAGAATAATGGTAGAGAATGGAAAGCTAAGGTTTAATCTGTGCAGAATTGGTAAAAAGGTTGTTAATCTTTGTAAATGACTAGAAATGGTGAAAGGGCATCATAGTGTTTTTAACTAGCAGAGCTATTATATGGCTATGACTGGTTGAAAGGGTAAGTCTAAGGTCATGTATATTACTAGAAAGAAAGATAAAAAATGTAACATGGAACAGTATAGCAGTGAAACTTCATGTGAAATATGAATATTGGTTATATTGCATATATAAGACTTTTATAAAATATAAATATAAATAAACCAGAGAGAAGTAAACAGAATAGCAGCTATGTACAGAAGGAGAAGCATAGAGAGATTGAGAGGTGATGAGTGTTTTTTTGTTTGTTTGTTTTTGTTTATTATTATTATTGGAATAATGAAAATGCTCTAAAAATGATTGAAGTGATGAATGCACAACTATGTGATTATGCCAAATACCATTGATTGTACACTTTTGATGAATTTATGCTTTATTTTTATGAATTGATTTGTTTAAAAAAAGAACAAAAAGCATTGAGCTTTAGGGTTGTGGGAAAATTGTAGGAAACTCCATGAATTTGTTGCTTCACCAAAACAACTATTGAACTGGTTGGAATATCTGAATCAATGACTTTGAAACTCCAAAGTCTAGGTGGCCAATGAACACTGTGCAGCATCCAGGAAGGAGCAGGAGGAAGGGGCTGGTAATTTACCATAAAGACCAGTGTGTTTCACCCTTCCTGACGTGGCTACCATCCCTCTTTTCCAACCTCTGGGGACTGTAGTTCTGGCTCTGGGCTAAGCTCGCTGGTGCCAGGTTGGGACATAAATAACTAGTCCTCCAAACTCAAGGGATGTGTGAGATGATCCCACATCTCTGCCTTCAATCAGCTACTTCATATCCCTGGGGACTCTGAGGGAGGACATTGTTCCAAACCCCTGGGGCAAGGGCGAAAGAATAATCTTAAGAAGGTAGCCTTCTTCAAAACTATGAAAAATAGTTAAAGGACTGCATTAACTGAGCAAGTTCTGAATTAATGCAGCTCTAAAAGTCAAAGAAGCTTCTTTTCCCTTCGCTGGCCCCTCCCCCACCCTGTCCACAACACAAGGTTGAACCAGCTTGCACACTTATTATAAGTCCCTGGCCCTGTTCCAGAGGGAGCAGGTGATCTCTGTGTGCATACTGCGGTACATATATGTTAATGCTAATCTATCATGTGATAGTCTGAGAGACTGATCCAGGAATATGTCTATGGCTTGCTCTCCCAGAGTTTGTCTTCAGGATGGAGAAGCCACTTGCAATCATCTGGGACAGTGTGGGAAATAATTAAGTTGAAATGGTCTGCAGAAAAGGATAACTTGCATTGTCACTCAAAAGAAGCACCCAGGAGGGGGAGGAGGTCTATTTCAAGGGGAATAAAGGGAGCATTCACTTAAACTCCTATAAAATGTAAACAGGGAATTCCTAGGTCCCTAATAAGCCCAGGAGAAGAAACAGACTCCCAGCTGACTCCACTCAGGCTCACCTAAGAGAGAGAGGACCCTGCCCTTCCCATTTGCCTTGGGCTAATCTTGATAGGATTGCTAAATTCTGAAGGAGAGCACCACCCAAAGCAGAGACAATTTACAAAGAGAATGAAAGGTGCTTTTTGCTTTGGTTTATTTGTTTTGATTAGCTCCTGGCATTCAAGAAAATTTCTGTCATACCACTAGCTAGATGAAAACTTAAGAAAAGCCCAGGGACTGAATCCCAGAATTAACACTTTAAATTGTTAAACTACAGTATGAAACAAAAGATTATAAGACAAGAAATATGAAATGATGGTTTATCCAAAGGACCAAGATAAAAATCCAGAAACCACCAAAAAACATGGAGAAAGAACTAAATTATATGAGGAAAATAATGAATAAATATTATGGGCATCTCTCCAGAGCAATACTGGAGTTGAAGAACATAATAGCTGAAATGAAAAAATTTCCTGGACAGTTTCAACAGCAGATTGGAGGTGACAAAAGAAAGAATCTATGAACTGAGGTCAAGAGAATGGAAATGAGCAAGACCGAGGAACAGAAAGATAAAAGAATAAAAAAGAACAAACAGAGCATAAGAGACCTGTGGGACACCCTTGAGCATACCAATATACAAATATAGGTTCTGAGAAAGAGAAGAAATAGAGAAAGAGGCAGAAGGAATATTCAAAGAAATAATGGCAGAAAAATCCCCAAATTTAATGAAAGACATGAATATGCACATTCAAGAATTCCAAAGACCCCAAATAGGATAGACTCAAAGAGAAACATAGACACATTGTAATCAAATTGTCCAATGCCAAGGACAAGGAGAGAGTTCTGAAAGCTGCAAGAGAAAAACCACAGTTATGTACAAGGGAATCCCAAATAGATTAAGTGCAGGTTTCTCATCAGAAACCATGGAGGCAAGAAAGCAGGGGTATGAAATATTTAATGTGCAAAAAGAAAACAATTGTCAACCAGGAATTTTATATCCAGCAAGCATGTCTTTCAAAAATAAGGGGGGGATTAAGGCATTCCCAAATTTTTTAAAAAGCTGAGGGTATTTGTCACCATGAGACCTGTCCTATAGGTAATTATAAAGGTAAGTTCTGCAGACTGAAAGGAAAAGATACTAGACAGTGGATCAAAGCAGCATAAAGAAGTAAAGGCCTTCAGTAAAGGTAACCATGTGAGTGATTATAAATGCCAGTACTATTGTATTTTATTGTTTGTTAGGTAACTCCACATCTTCATTCATAGAGGTGCTAAAAGGCAAATGAATAAAAACTATGATAAATTGATAGTTTTGAACATTCAATGTACAAGTTTATAATTTGTAACAAGTCCACCAAAATGTGGGAGGATCCAGAGGGGTATAGGAACAATGTGTGTGTTTGCTATTGAAGTCAAATTGATATGAAATCAAATATGATTGTTATATATTTAAGACGTTAAATTTTAAGCTCATGTTAACCAAAAGGAAATACAAGAAAAATAAATTCAGAAGGAAATGAGAAGAGACTCAAAATGGTACAATACAAAGAATCAAATAAATATGGAAGTATGCATTAACAGGAGAATTGAGGGTTACAAAATGTGTAAGACTTCAAATACAAAATAGCAAAATGGCAAAAGAAAGTCCTACATTATCAGAGGTAAATTACTTTAAATATAAATAGATTAAATTTGCACAGTTAAAAGGCAGAGATTGGCAGAATGGATAAAACAGCAGGACCCAACTATTTGCTATTTATTAGAGATTCACCTTAAATTCAAAGATATAAGTAGATTGAAAGTGATAGGATATGAAAAATATACCATGCAAGTAGGTAACCAAAAGAGAGCTGGGGTAGGTATACTGATATCAGATAAAATAGACTTTAAGTTAACAAACATTTAGGAGGGGCACAGCTGGTCGCTTGTTCAGTTGATATACTGATTCTGAGGATCTAAGGATAGAATGTAGAATGTGAGAAAGAATCTCTGTATTAGAAAGAAACTGTATTACAAATGCATGAAATAGCAAAAATTTACTGACTTAAGTAACTTTGGAAATGATGAAGTCCATAAGAATAAGGCAAAAAGAAGTGTATATAAGTACCATACTCTATTGATAAACTGTTTTCCCAATCGGGTATGGGTTTACAATTCTGAATCCACTATACATCAGGGGTGCTTAACCATTTTTGTTCCGCAGACCCCTTCTCAGAACGTAGCAGCAGACAGTTTTATGACACTCAACTAGTGTTGGGGCTAACAACTATGGCAATTTTGAAGTATGGATGAATGTAAGCAATTTTTTGGGACATGCAACAACTGTAATGTGATATGAAATGATTACTACTGTAATTTATTGTACACAATCATAAGTGAAGAAAATGTTAGATTTCAGTTAGGGGTCCGAGAAAATTAAGATAATAAGTTGATTATTTTTCAGATCAAGCTCATGGACCCCCTGAAATCTTTCCATGGACCTTTTGGAGCTTCATGGACCCCTGCTTAAATACCCCTGCTCTGTATGTATACTGAAATTAAGCAATTAATTAAATGAATGGCAGATGATGAGAGCAGATTTCTTACTGTTGGAACAGAAAATTGCAGATTAGCAAGGGGAGAAAGCCAGAAAGATATGTGTCATGATGGATTAGAGTTGGAAACTTCAGTATGAACTCATGTTTAGCATAGCATAGATACAGACTTTTACATATAGAAATATTTATAGATATGTATACATACACTGATTAGTATAAACACATACGTACCCTTGCTATGTCAGCTGAGAAGACCTAGAAGTATAACACCTAATTAGCACTGAGCACACCTAGCACACAAATAATAGTTTCTGATACCATTCTCCAGTAAAAGGAACCTGAATGCCTTGGAGAAATGGTCAATTCTAGGACTAGGGCAGGAGATATGCAAGATGATCCTGAAGTACCTTGTAGTGTAGAAAGTAAGGAAGTGCTAAACACACACACACATGCACAATGATGGAAGAACACAGAAGCCAGCTGAGGAAACTCCCAATGGACAAAGCTGAAACAATTTGAGCAAAAATAAATAAATAAAGTAGCACTCAATTAACCCAAAGTATGTTTGGAACAACCAACTCAAGTATGTGAATAAAGTTTTTCATCTATAAATTTAATGCCTGAATTGAGATGTGAATTTTGAAGACTTAGTATCAAAAAAGTATGTAAAATAACTCCTTGATCATTCTTTCATATTTATGCATGTTAAATTATTATATTTAGGTTAAAAATAATATTATTATTAGAATTAATTTCATTTTTTTCCTTTTTTAATGTAGTTATGAGAAAATGTAAAATTACATAAATGACTCACATAGTATTTGTGTTGGAGAGTGCTGTTCTAAATTATTCACTTCTCTCCACTACTATTCCTGGTTTTCTCATCTAGAATAGCATCATCTTCATCCTGAATTTCCAATCTGGCCTCTTAGTCTCTGTCTCTAGTGTTAATCCCCACATCAATGTGTTTTCTCCCCAGCTCTCTATACTCCCTCTTCATGGAGTTGAGATGATTAAACTCTATCTCATGGCACACTCACTATTGTTCTGTGCAAGCTTCCTATTTTGAGTCATTTTATACAGTGATCTTTCTAATGTGAAAATTATATCACACTGTTAATTAAAATATTTTCATAGTTACACTCCATAGCCTGACTAAGAAATCTCATGATGTTGTCTTGCTCACCTCACCAGCTTCATTTCTCAATCCAGCCTACAAACCCGCATTCCGTGCGTTAACCATTGGACCTACATCATTTCATTAAATGTCCCATGTTTTCTTCTGCATTTTCAGATTTTTACAAATTTAAATATTCCTTATATATTGTCCATAATTGTACCTCCAAATCCAGTGCAATGATTGGTAAAGAGCGGATACTCATAAGAAATTGATTAAAGGAATGAATGAACACCCAAACCAACTGTATTTAAAACAAACTATTCTACACACTCATTTAATATATAAATATATTTCCTAGAGTAGAAGATAGGTGAACTTTAAACCATTATTGTTTAATCATTAGCTTAGCTTGCTCTTGGCAAAGACCAACAATTAGACTGAATATTTTAAAAATTGCCAAGTATGATTCAAAGCAGTTTCACTGAATTAAACTGCTGATTGTCTCCCTCCCAAGATGTTTTAATTTTGAACTTCTCATTGTTGCTTTGTAAAATATTCATCATGTAACCTGAACAATCTTCAAATATAGGGGAATGAAAGTCCACAAAAATTTACTTCAAAGTAAATTAGTAGCTTTTCTCATCTATTTTCATCAAACAAAGTGTGTGAGGATTGTAGGCCCTCTGAGAGCATATATTATAGCTTATTATGCTAAGAAAAAAGGTGAAAATGAATCCAGGAACAATTAATATGTGAAGGAAATAGTCTCCAATATGATATTCCCACTGCTATATATGCTTTTAAAAAGTGAAGGCTTATTAAAAATTCAAATGTGCTCCACATATATTTAGCAGAATTATTATATTTGTATCACTGACATGATTCAAGTTTCTATGATCTGATCCTAGAGATATATGAGTGAAGATATTCTTTCCCATTTTCTAAGGTAACTCAGAGTTTGAAAGGTAAAAGGTAGCATTAGGGTAATGGGATTAATTATGTTGCAAGGGAGAACACTAAAATTAAAACTCATAGATTGTAAGATCAAAACAGCTTCAAGAGTCTCCTCAGCATTTTAGTATTCCAGTTCCTCAATAATTTAAATAATAGAATTATAAAATAAAAGAACTGAAAAACATTGGTAGGTTACTGTGTTTGAGTCCTAGGGCTGAGGTTTTAAAGTACCACAGACTCGGTGGTTAAAGCAGCAGATATTTATTGTCTCACAGCTCTTGAGGATAGGTGTCTGAAATCAAGGTGTCAACCTGCCATCCTCCCTCTGAAATCTGTCAGGGAGAATTGTTGCTTGTCATTTCCTAGCTTCTGGTAGTTTGCTGACAATAGTTGGCGCTCTTTGGATTGTAGACATATCACTCTAATCTTTGCCTACATCTTCACATGGCCCTTTTCTCTCTGAGTGTTCAGATTTCCCTCATCATATTGGATTAGAATCCACCTCAAATCCAGTTTGGCCTCATTTCAACTGATCACATCTTCAAAGGCCCTATTTCCAAATAAGATCATATTTACAGGACCAGAAATTAGGACTTGAACATGTCCTTTTGGGGTACACAGTTCAATCCATAATAGTCTCTAACTTAATGCAATAGCCTGTCTCTGATGTCAGAAAATAATTTTGTCTTTGTTTTTCAAGTTTTGCAATGATATAGCACTTTCTCCACAACAAGCAGACAATTTCATCTGAGGCAATTCTAATTGTCAGAAATTAGATGTGGCTTTATGTTTGCTACTTGAAAATAAACAGGACAAATCTAGTCTGTCTTCCAAATTATATATTTGGAACTATGTCCAATATATATATAATTATATTTAAATTTGAAAATGCTTATTCTATTCCATGTACCAATCTATTGCCAGTCTAATTCCTTCCAGGGATTTCCAAAATACATGGTTTTCAGAATCTTCATAATGGCAATTCTTTTCTGCACACACCTCAGTTTACCATCACTATTAAATGTACTCATCCTGGATACTAGCAGACACTTATGGTCCTTGATCTGGGGGTTATAAATCTGTTACTCTAACATTTATTTTTAATTCAATACAAGTAATATTGATTGAATATAAGTTATGTTCAGAATATTGTGTTATGTTTCAAAGGGGATTTAAGGGTTCAACGTGAAAAAAAAACTAAACAAAACCAGAAAAACACTGACAGGCTTTAGCTACTCTCCATCTGATAGTATCCTAAAATTTGCTGGATTTTTGCACATTTACTTCAATTTAACTATGTAGTGCCCAACCATACTTTATGTGTTGTATACAAATTTATTTCATTAGTTTCAGACTATGCTTCTCGAATGCTGATGTATGCTTGCCACTGTAATCTACCTTACCATATTTTCAAGTACTTGCTAGTTTTATGTCATCAGCATGTTCCCTAAATGTACATTGCATATTAATTTTAGCTATGTTTTTGTTTGTTTGAAGCTATATTTATTAGTGTATTATCAATAAAGAGGTTAAATAGAAAATAGATAGGTATAAATTTTAGTAGGTTATTTTCAAAGAATACTCCTGCAGATATCAGTATAGATTCTATTGGCTATTTTGATGGAATTTACATATGCTATTTTTATTTTTGACATGACTCAAGTTTGTATGTCTTGTCCCATGAACATGATAGGCAGTACAGGGAATGGAGTACATCGTGATGTTATTTGACATATGACTGGAGGCAAGAGCTAGTGGCAAAGGAGTTATGTTGCAAGTGGGTGTGTATATGTCTGTATATATGTGTGTAGCAGTAATTCCCAAGCTATCAGTCTAATAACTACATTTGAAAAGAAAAAGTGGTTTATTTGGAATTTTATTTTAAATGAAAACCTGCTCATTCCTAGTAGTAATTAACGTGTTTGTTTCTGAATGCTGATCATCCCTCTATTTAACAATGTCATTTAGAATTTTGCCATCACTCATCTTATATTCTCTATACTTCCTCAAATATGATTGAAAATTGTTATATTTATATAAAATTTATCAGAATGTAGTAAATTAAGTCTCTGCTATGTATAAGAAATATGCCCTCAGTACTTTGGCATGCAGTTTATTTCAGCCTGGAAACTTGAATTCATTTAATTGAAATGGACTCTTTGTACATGTCTCTATCTATGTACCATGAATGCCAGGTTATATTTAAGGATAATTATTTATTCTTTATGTTTTCTGATTATTCTTTGTGTTCTCCAATACTACTGGACTTTAATCTCTTTGAAGGAAGGAATGGCCCTTGAGTAGGCTGTCCACAATTATTTCTCTTTGCTATTGACACAAATAACCTTTTTTCTTTTTCCATGTCTATGTCTATTTTTTTATGTCTATGTATATTTTTTGTGCCCCCCCAAAAAACATATTCAAATGTTTGTTAGTGAAATGCTTTGAAAATGTTGTTAGTTAAGGTGTCTACTCATTTGTGAATAGGATCTTTGGAGGCCCTATTTTGGATTGGGTAAAACTGAATCAGGGTGGGCCTTAGTATGTAGATATAGTCATGTGAAAGAGGCTGCTGTCACCAGAATGCTAGCAACTCTAGGAGTAAGAATGGACTTGTCAACATTTTTATTTTCTTCCTTTATCCCACAAACCATGAGCCAATAAATTCTGATTGTTCAAGTCAACCAATTGTGTAGTATTAAAACTGTCTTAGTTTTCCATGACTGCTATGATTCTATTGTTTCTTATTGTTACTTTTCAGTGTTCTCTTTAATTCTATTTTCTTTGGTATATATGAATTAAGAACCACAGATTATGAAGATGTAAGAAAGTTCTAGATTAAAACACAATTATATATATATATTTTATATTTTAAAGATTTAAGTGTGTTTTTAATTATACATGGTCCTTTATTTCTGAATAGACATTTATGAACATAGGATTATTCTTCAATTTTCTCTGCCACTTCCACACATTAGTTTCCTAAGATTTACTATGTACCTTCACTATAGATTTTTTTTTCTGAATTAACATATTTTACTGGTGGATTAACATGGGTTATTTTTCCTTTATTTAATTTATTTAATAAATTCATTTAACAAAATAATTATTGAGTCCTTACCCTATGCTAAACAGTTTTCACGATTCTAAAGATAAGCAATGAAGAAAAGAAGTCTCTGCCTTCATGGAATTTATATTCAAGGACGGGAGGATAAACAAAAAAAACAAACACACAAACTATATGTGTGTGTGTGTGTGTGTGTGTGTGTGTGTGTGTGTATATATACATATATATATATATGGATGATAAGTACTTGAAGAAAAGCAAAGAGGTCTAGAAGGCAGCTGTACAGAGTGTGGGGAATGGTTAGGGAAGAACTGTTTGGTAAGATATAATTTGGGAAGAGACTTGAAGAAAGTAAGTGGATGAGTCATGCAGATATATTCAGGAAATGCTTTCCAGGAAGTAAGAACATGAAGGGCAAAAGTTTAAAGAACAGTGAAAAGTTTAGTGTGATGGAGCAGAATGAATGAGGAAGAGGTCTAGGAGAAAAGGTCTGGTTGGCAACAGGTGATCTTATAGGTCATGGTGAGAATTTTGGATTTTTTTTCAGGGTGAGGTTTTGGAGGTTTGTGAAGAGAGTAATGACTTGGTTTACGTTTCTGGAGAAAGGTGAATAGCTTTTATTGGATTGACAAAGGAAACTCAAAACTGTTAAGAATTGTCCTAGGTGGAAAGCTCCAATTTCATGCTATTTTTTTTTTTCTCACACTGACCTGGCATGTGGTCTTGATATATTGTTTCTCCATGTAAAATAAACTTCTATTACCTGATGGCTCTTTTTCCTGTTTAAGAAAACACACAAATTAAAATACTCATTACAGAAAGGAGGCAAAGTGCACATAACCCTGAAGCACATGTCTTAGGCAAGTTCTGACTTTTCTAACCAAAACCTGTTCCATTATGATCCTGTGTGCTGTTTAAGTTCATTGTCACAGAAAATTGTCTTAATCTAAAGTAACAAATACATGTAAATTATGCCTCAGTCAAACAGAAGCATAAACTCTTTAATCCAGTACTACTATTATTCATTGGCAATTGTGGGAGCAAAACCATATACCTATAAGAAAAAAGAAGATTGTATTAATCGATAAAAGACAAAAGAGTAGTTGAAAGTAAAAATGATATTATGATTAATAAGAACTTTTAAAAACTCTTTTCCCTTAGTCAGATGGTAAAAAATAATTAAATAAAGAGAATCCTTGGGAACACTGAGGCATTGCTTAATTGGGGAGTATTTTTAGTCTATTTCCAAAGTTTTCCATTAGCAACTCACCCCCCACCCCCAATAATCAACCTAAATATAAATGAACTAAGTAAAAACAAATATTTACTCTATGTTTTAATTTCCTTGGCTGCTCAACAAATACCATGCAATGGGTTGGCCTAAACAAGGGGAATTTATTAGCTCACGATTTGAGGCTAAGAGAAATGAAGGCATCATCAAAATGATGTTTTCTTCCTGAAGACTGGCATTCTAGGGCTGGCTGCCAGTGATTCTTGGTCGTTGGCTCCTTTGTCACATGGTAGTGCACAAGGCAGCCTCTCCTGGCCACTCTGTTCTCTTCCTGGTTCCATTGAATTTCAGTTTCTTGCTTCCTGTGGCTTTCTTTCTATCTGTCTGAATTTCATTCCACTTATAAAAGACTCCAGTAATAGGATTAAAACTCATCTTGATTGTGGTGGTCCACACCTTAATTGAAGTAACCTCATCAAAAAGCCCTGTTTACAATGGGTTTATACCCACAAGCATGGATTAAGTTTAAAAGCATGTTCTTCTGGGGGTACATAAAGCTCCAAACCACCACACTGTGCAAAAGCAACTTTACGTTCTATTCGTTATCACTGCCATTCCAGTCAGACTGAAGGCTTTAATCCTCTTCTACAGAAGAGTTTAGAGCCTCCAGTAAAAGGAATAAAATTGCAAAGAAGTAGCAACATTATCCTTTTCAAGGACTGCCTGCTTAAGACTCTAAACAGAGCACTGTGGTAGGGGAATCTCTATTGTTATTACATCATATTGAAGCAGGTATGGTGTAATAATTTGAGATCTGTACTAAGAAATAAATAATGAGGCATAAATAATTCAGCAATTCACTAATTGTAAAGCAAATGGATAATGTGATATGTCATTGGGCATTAGTATCAAATATAGATCAGAGCTCAATATCTGATTCCCTCACTTACTAGATTGTGAAATGGGGCAAAACATTTAAATTCTTCAAACTTACTTATTTTATATTTGTTTTAGTTTGCCACAGAACTGCTGATTCAAAGTACTAAAAATGGGTTGGCTTTCAAAATGGGGATTTTATTTAGGGTAAAACTTACAGTTCCAAGGCAGTGAAATGTCCAAATCAAAACACCATCAGAGATACTTTCTTACCAAAGTCAGCTACTGGTGATCCTTGTGTCTTGCCATGTGGTGAATACAGCAGTCGATCTCTGCCAAGGTCCCTGTCCTCCCTTCCAGAAGCTACCATCTCCCAGAGCTCAGCTGAGAGCAATGAGGCATAGGGCTTATCACTTTCTGGTTCTCCTCTCTCAGTCTTGACTGCTCTGCTTTCTTCCCAAGTTCAGCTGTGAGCTAGCAAGTTTATGGCTCATCTCTTCAGCCTTGAACTGTTCAGTAGGCCCAGCCTCCTCGGGGCTTCCTGCCTTAGCTTTGGCTGCTAACGATTCTTGAGACCTCTCTCTCACTTTACAGGATCAAAAATGGCAGCTTCCTTTCTCTGTGTGTCTCTCCCTATGTATCCATTTATATAAGACGCAGCAAAAGGGCATTCAACCTGAGTCACACCTCACTGACATAGCTCAGTCAAGAGTCTCACACCCACAGGAATGGATTAGTTCAATAACATAATCTTTTTGGTTTTGGGAGTCATAAAAATTTCAAACTGTCACAATATCTTAAAAACAATAATAAAAGAAAGTTAAAATGCGTATTTCATGACTTAATCTGAAGGTTTCCTAACCATCTAGTATAGGGCCTGCCACATAGTAGGTGAATAATTATATGATCTTGGGCATTTTGCTTACTTTTTAATGTCCAATTTTTTATTAGTTAAATAATGGTTTGAAGTAGAGGTATAAAATTTTCCCCAACCCTAATATCCTCTGGAATAATAGGTAAGCTTTAGCATTTTGTATTTTGAGAAGTCACATTCAAAGACTTCATGGAAAATTATCATATTTAAATCTGTAGCTGCGTTCCAATGTACTGAGTCAAATAACATCAAAATTTCCTAGTGCAACAAATACACTTATGGAATTTAAATGTGTGATTATATTACTTTGATTTCTGAGGCCTGTCAAAAAATCTTTACCATATGCACAATGATGAATATGAAATGAATGAATAATATGTTCCCAAAGTGTCACTACACTGAATTTTTTTGGCACAGGCAAATTCCGCTTTATCCTAAGAGAAATTGCTGTATTGTAAGTAGGAGGGAGGAAATAATGAACACATATTTATGAAATGCTCACTACTTATATGCTGTCTGTTTGATGCTTTAATTATGCCACCTCATTTACCTTGGAAACAACCCTGTGATATAGGTGTTATTATCTCTTTTTACACATGCAGAAATTAAGGATCAGAGAAGTCAAGTTCCTAGGACAAGGTCACACAGCAATTAAAGGGAAGAGTCAGGATTTAATCAAGGTTCTATTTATACACCCCATAAAGTGCTATCTCTTCACTATAATATCCTGTCTTCCTATGAAGGCATACTTCATATAATCCCAGTGTGCACAAATGAACATGCTTGTGCTTCAGGAAATGAAGAGTTGAGACAGGAAAACAAAGATTTAAGGAAATATCAAATGTTTACATTGTATTATGGTCATTTGAAATGTAGCTTTACATGGCTTATAACAATTGATATTGCATTTGTTATTAGTACAAATAATTACTAATTTAAAAAAAACCTAAGAGAGTCTACTTTTAAATATTCATGATGCAAGTTCTATGAATAATCTCACACAGAGACCACCGTGTTAGTCTTTAAAGCTAAAGTAAGTGAATTTGAAGTACATATATTAATTTCATTAAAAAGGAAGTAAAAGGATTTACATCTCTTGGATGTACACCTACCAACTTCAGTACTAATTAAAAGTTCAAATAGAAGGACAGAAGAGCCATGTGCAGGGAAACCACAATGAGTCCAATTCAGTCACACTGGGGAGCATAAATTCCAAAGTAGGGCCCACTGGCAAGGGACTAAACTCCTGAGCTATCTGCCATGACTATAGTATCTGGATGTTTCCAGAGCCCTCAGGAGCCTCGCTATTTGGGGTAGTATCTACTTTGGCTGTCAATGAGATCCTGCTCAGACATGCATAAGCGTTACCTCTGGAATGACCTCCTGACTCACTTTGAAGTCTATTAGCCATGTAAACTAATTTGTCTTTACCTTATCCCCATTTTGGAGAAGGTCTTTCTTTTTTTTTTTTTTTCCCAGTTGTGTTGCTTGTTGGGCGTGGTGACAATCCGTTGGTGCCAGGGAGGCTTTCCTCAGGAGTCATGTCCGACACTGGGGGGAAGTTACTGCATTTTTATGCTGAGTTTAGCTTAGAGAGAGGCCACATTTGAGTAACAAGGAGGTTCCCAGTAGGTAATTTTTAGGCACCCTATAACACTAGGCTAAGTTTCAATTTCAAGAACAGAGGTTCATAGGCATAGTCATCAGTATCGAGGGCCCATCAATGGGCCATTCTCCTTCACTAATCACTAGGCAGAGCTCCCTAGGATAGGAATTTGATATTCTTTTGGTTATTGTGTGAATCTCCACCCACTGTGGCAATGCCCCATGAACATTTGATCACATTTATATGCCTTATATGTATGCCCATGTATCCCATGTATCCCCCATCACTGACACCCTGCACCAATGATCCTCCCTTCCACAGTTGTTATCATTCTGTGATCCAAAACTTCTTAAAAAATAAAGCCAATTAAATAGCCAAATACAATTAATAAGAAAATGAAATAATGATGATAATTTTAAACATAAGAAATAAAATACAAAAAATAAAAAAAACTAAAAATGACATAAATTAAAATAATTGGGATATTTAAAAATAATGAAAAATATTTAATTTTTTTTGACATTTTGCCTTTCATTACTGTAAGATCTGCTGTCCTGTATGTACAGTTACATTTTCTTTCATTTAATTCCCTAGTGTCTTACTTTTTTTCATTTTGTCTTCAAAGAAATTTTAGGTCGCAGTAAAGGCACATACAGAATACAGGGGACTCCCTTTTACCCAACATCCTCCCCTATTCCCCCTTCCCATATTAATAACCTTTTAATAAGTGGATGATACATTTGTTACAACTGATGTGCAAATATTGAAACGTAGCTACTAACCATGGTCAATGGTTTACATTATGGTTTACATTTTGGACCATACACTTTAATAAATTTTTGATGAAATTTAACATGGCCTGTATCCATCATTGCAAGATTATGTAGAATACTTTCATTGCCCCCAAAATAACCCCTGTTCCATCTGTTCTATTCCTCCCTCCCTCTCCCCTTGGGGCCCACAGTGACCATCAAGCTTCACTCCTTGAAGGACAAGATTCATAGTTACTTGCAACAATACTGATGGCTTGACACACTGGTCTGTCCTCCCCTATTAGGCACAGCCCATGCTCTCTAAGGACTCCCGCTCCTCTCTTTGAGAACATAGAGGGCCTCACCAGGATGGGAGTTCAACTCCTTCCTGCTCATTCTGTGGGTCTCCACCCACTGATACATCATACTATGACAAAATGATCACTCGCACACTCCCTAGAAGCCTGCCCCAGATGCACCTTGTCCCGAATGTCCCCCCCATTGAACCCCCTAAACCAGTAACCCTTCCTTGTCATATTGCCAAAAGAGATTTCCCAGCATTGTAATTTCAGCCACGTACTCACCAATACCCACTGTTCACCTGCTCCCTCCCTCAACCCTTCCCCCATTTCCATGGTCCGTCCAACCCACCTTCTCCACCCTACCTCCCTGTCAAACCTGCACCGTCCAACCCAATATTATCACTACACCCCTGCCATACCCCTTCATTGCACAACTACACACTTCCATGTGCCAGCTGGGCCTGAATCTCAACAGAGTTGCAACACCTACTCTCCAGTTCATTGGACTGACCCAGGACAACTAACAAGGAGGAGATGATGGCTAACCAAAATATCAAGTGTATTAGTCAGCGTTCTCTAGGGAAACAGAATCAACAGGAGATATCTGTAAATAGTATGAAATTTTATGAGTCTCTCACATGGCCGTTTGGGGTGCACAAGTCCAGGTTCCACAGGTAGGATGCAAACCAGGGGCTCCGATGAAAGTCCAGTGAAGGTCCTTGATGAGTTTCTGGGAGACATTGGCTGTCCAAAGACAAGCTGGTAAATTCTGTCTGAATTCTGAAATCACTTCCTCTTTTAAGGCATTCAACTGATTGGATAAAACATCACTCATTGCTGACAGCAATCTCCCTGGTTGATGCAGATGTAATCAGTCATCTATGCAGTAAACCCACTGATTACTAAAGCCCATAAATGTTCTTGTATTACAATTAGCCCAGTGCTTGCTTGACCAAACAACTGGACACAATTACCTGGCCAAGTTGACAGATTAGCCTAACCATCACACTAAGGTGCCAACAGTGTCTACAACTGTAAACAAGAGAGTCCCATCCATCGTCCGAATGGGATCGAAGATCCCCTTTAATTAACGGTGGAGTGGATATCACCATCAAAGAATCCTCAAGATTGGGGAATGAACTATGAACTAAAGTAGACTTACTAGTATTCTACTATAGACTTATTGTGATTCTAGCAATGGAAGAAATATCATTGATGTGGAGGTAGTGGCCACTGGAGGTTCTGAGGGTAGAGATAGGGAAAAGCAGTTGTAATACGGGGGCATTTTCAGGACTTGGAAATGGTCCTGAATGACATTACAATGACAAATACAGACCATTAAATATCTTGCCATAACTCATAATTGAGTGGGAGAGAGTGTAAACTACAATGTAAACTATAATCCATGCATAGTGGCAATGCTCCAAAATGTGTCTAACAATTTCAATGAATGTAACACACTAATGAAAGATGTTGCTAATGTGGGAAAGTATGGGAGGTGTGGGGAGCAGGTCATACGGGAATCCCCTACATAGTCTCTGTAACATTTATTAATCGAAGTATCTTTTAAAAAATAAAAAAAATGAAAAGACAAAAAAAAAAAAAGAAGTAAAAAATACAGACAGAACTCAAATATTAAAGAAAATATAAAGTAACTTTATATACGGAAGGAATTATACATAATAAGTGATACTTAATTATACTTAGAACAAGGAAGGAATAATACTTAGAGCATTTAAATGTAAACCTGACCTTCATGGAGTTATTCATTTAATGTAGTCAAATAAAAACAGAATACTGTTCTTTTGTTTGTTTGATGTGCCATCTTTCATAATGCTGACCATGTACTCTTCTTGACACATAGGTTAAATTTATACTATATATATTTTTACTTTTGGACAACTTCTACTAATATACAGAGCATCATGACTGAATCCAAACTGTGTTTTTGTTTTTAAGTCAATGGTGTTTCCCGCATAATTATAGCTTTTTATAATATGGACCAGGCGCTATGACTTATTATTAAAAACAGCAACAGTGAATGGTTTTATTTTCTTCAAAAGGAACAGATACTAAAATACAATTTATTTTATTCCTAAAAACCCAATATTTAACAATTGTGGCTTCATTTTTGACATTGATTATGAAATATTCTCTGAGAATGTGGGTAAAATGGAGAGATTTACCTTTTTTGCAAAATGCATCCACATTTGCCTAAGCAGAGTAAATGGCAACATGGATGCCCTAAGAGCACTGCCTATTTTTTAAAATTTCAGCATTACCTCAATGTCTTATGAGTATTTTACCACAATAATTGTGATAACAATTGCAATGATCTTGCTTCTGCCTCTTACGTACTGTTATTTTGTGTATGTAGCTACTGGATTCACCTATTAACCTGAGTAAAATAATAAAGATGTTGTGAATGTAGAAATTCCTTTCCCTATATTTCTTGCCTGTTTTTTTAACCCATCTTCCCATAATAATTCTTTTTGCTCTCCTCAGGCTCTTTGCCCACCTTTTGTTGGGATAATGTTAATAGGCTCTTCCTAGTGTGCCAGCAATGAAATCATCTGTAAGTCTGTAAGTGGCATCCCAAGCGTCCATGTTCCTTTTGTATATCACATCTGTGTAGCTCCCTGGAGGCTCAGTTAAAGCTTAATCTTACTGTAGCACTGTAAGAATATTATCTGAAAGTCAAAATGCATGAAGTTCAACAGATAATAAAGTAGAAGGATTGCAAGTTTTCATACTTGCACAATACAGTAACTTAGTAGCCTAATGTTTAATGATTATGTGTCCAGATAACATTCACATGGAGCAAGCCACCTGACAACAGATAAACAATAGATAAATATTTCAGTACCTTGAATAAATCCAGCCTGTAATATTAAGTTGTGTCTGTTGAAAATCTTTCCAAAAGTGTATCATTTTCAATTCTTCACCCAAGCCTGGCTGTTTCTACAACGGTTTAATGATGTAAAGAGTTATTCACTGAATTTCATCTATGTCAAATGAATCCAAGCATTTCAATTGTCATGGGATTTTTCTCTTCCTGATAACTGAATTTTATTCCTTGAAACAAAACATTTCTCCCTACTTCTGTGTCTGTTTGCAGAGAAATACAGAGAAGTATTGAGTACGTAAGATGAAAAGTAGTTTTAAAGAAAATAAGGAAAGGGATATTTATTCTTGATAAATAGGTTTATGTTGTAGGGATAAATATTTTGAAATCATTAAAAATAAGTGGTAAGAATATGAAATAGAGAAAAATGTACCCAAATAGAGACTGACATTCAGATAATATAAAGTTTATTTTTTTTCACCAACAAATATCTTCACATACTTCTAGAATATATAAAGTACAGGGTCTGTTCCATGGTATATGCTTAATAATTGGTAGCTTTTCTCTGAACCGTCGATCAGTTGTTTACGTTGATTTAAAACCACACAAATTAGTTCCACAATTTTTAAATTTGTTTACACAGACAAATTTGTGTCTACTAGAGATATACATAATTACACAATGAATTGTAACAATGGGCACTGGTTAATATAACTATAATACATAAACATAGAGGAATAAAAATTCCCTCAAAAGAAGGTTTAAGAAAGATATTAGTTACTTTTTCTATTACCTTTTGTAATAATATCTTCTGATTTATTTTATACTGATATATACAATTCACTTACTACATTTCTTATAAAAATAAACAGGCAAATCTTTTTTTACATCATCAGTCCAAGATCACAAATATCTGCATCAAAATAGACATATAGGATGCAGTGCAGATGTGGCTCAAGCGTTTGAGCGCCTGCTTTCCACGTAGGAGGTCCTGCATTCAGTTCCCCGTGCCTCCTAAAAATGAAAACAAAAAAAAACAAACAACAAACAAATGAAATAACCAACTAAGGGGAGCTTAGTTGTAACTCAGTGGTTGAACAACAGTTTCCCATATACAAGACCCAGGGTTCAATCTCCAGTACCTCCTAAAAACAAACAAACAAACAAAAATAGACATATATGGTCTTACTTGATAACAATTTTTTTTTTACATATGCAGGAGTAGTATCCACTGATAATGGATAGTACAATAAATATTCAAGTGCCAGGAACGCTTTATTTAAGAGAACTCATGCTTAGATTGTCTTTAAATCAAACTAACTAATAAGGCATAATTTTTTAGTACTATACACTTTAAAAGTTTAGTAATTATTCTTAAGGGTGAATATTCTTAAGGATGAATAAATCTTATTTTTCACATTTTCTGAGTATCACCTGAAAAGCCAACTTAAAAAAAAAAATGTAACTGCTAATAAGGAATAGAAGGAAATTAAATGTGTTTGCTTCTTGGCTGCCTGGTTTATCATACTTAAATCTGTAGCTGATGGAAAAGCACATCGTTTTGAAATAGAACACATCAGACCTAGTTGTATCGTCAGAGCAGCAGTCATTTCATCACATTGCTTAATGGATTTGTCATCAGTTAAAAGAAAGTTGGTAGAATAAGTTATTAAACATCAAACTCCAAGCAATGTTCTGAGAATATCGGACACTTCTTTTTTTTTAAAGAGATTTGAAATATAAGAATGATTCTGCAAAGGAGGAGGCCAAAGGGTGCTAGGTACTGGGCTGTGAGGGGAAAAGTATGAGCACTTCACCACTGTATTAATAGAGGCGCTATTTAAATGCATTTGGAAACCTTTTGGTGCTGTTGAGGGCCACCATCCTCCAGACAGATGCAGGCCCTGCACAAAGGCTCGCAGACTGGGGAGCAGCCAGCAAGGAGAATTTAAGGTCCTATTTGCCCCTTAGGCAGTGAGTATCTGCATGACAAACAGTGGTTATATTCAGGCACCCTGGGACTAGAATGCTAATACTCAAATTCTTCCTCTCCCTTTTAAGAGCTATGTAACTTTGGGGATGTTGTTGATGTGGGAGAGTGTGGTAGGGTTAGGGAGCAGGGCATATGGGAATCCCCTATGTTTTTTATGTAACATTTATGTAATCTAAGTATCTTTTAAATAAATAAATAAATAAATATATATATATATATATATATATA